>APFE030469507.1:7752-39947 GCA_000404065.3 Pinus taeda
TACAATGAGTTTGGGATGCGTACACGCAGGCAAGGGAGAGAGAACCTGCGTACCCAGAGATAAACATGTTTTTAATGACTTTCTCTCTTTTTTGAAGCTTGACATGAAGAGCAGAGGTATTAGGCTTGACAAGGAGGATAATATGACTATTGATGGAGCCATATTAACTGCAGATAGTCATGGTGACAAATTTTAGTGTAACACTATACACTAAAGCGAGGGCTAGAAATAGCTTGGAGAGAAAGGTTTCAGAGACTAGAGGTGGAAGGAGACTCGAGACTAGTAATAGAGATAGTAAAAAAACTCTAGCAAGGAACCAGATGGGAGAAGATAAGTCAAAGTTGGAGGACGGAAAGAATGGTTTAGGAAATAGGAAACCTAATACAAAGGATAGAATACATTATCCCAATACATGTCCAGAGAGCGGGGAACGTGCTAGCAGACTGTTTAGCCAATTGGGGATGTGAACAAATCGACAACAACCTTGATATGAGGGGCAATGAGTTAAGTCGAACAGAAGAACTGAGAATTCTTGTGGAAATCCTAAGAATAGATAATGAAAAAGGAGAGAAATCCCGATCGGGGTGTGGCAGGCAATGGTGGGCAGAGGGAAGAGAGGCTGGACAGATGGCATGGTGGGCAGAGGGAAGCAAGGCTAGACAGAGGGCACGGGAGCTGGAAAGTTGATGTAGAGAGCTGGGAAATATAGGACAACAGGGGAAACAAAGGGTAGAGGGAAGAGAGGCTAGTCAAATGGCACCACGAGCAGAGGGAAGTGAGGCTAGACAAATGGCACGAGAGCTGGCAAGTGGATGCAGAGAATCGAGCAATATAGGATGGTAGGAGCAGTCGGAAGTGGGAAGGAAATTATGAAGGACATTAATTGGAAGGTAAGTGGGTGCTCATTTCGAGACTCACATATGAAGGGAAGGGAGGCGGCCAACGGAGCAAAGCAAGTGGTGGGTTTCTTGGGAGTGAGGCTGGGTTGGTGGGAGAGAAAATTAAAGGAAAAGGTGGCAAGGTTGAGGGGAATTTGCATGCAGGAAGTGAAGGTTGAACATGCAATCGGAGTCAGAAAGCGTCGAGAGTTGGAGGACATCGACCAACATTTGGCCTTCACCTATAAACCCTGGTATGTGCCTCTAGGCCTCCTCTGCATCGGTAAGGAAATTAAGAATTGGAATTTGAGGCGAATTTTGATTGTAAGAGGAATAGTAATGAGTCCTGCTAACGATCGCTGGTTAATTATTATGGTTTTCCCAGTTGATTATAGAAATGAAGATTTCTGGATCCCTTGGGTTATTGGTCTATCAACCTGGGGTGGGATGGACCTGTTAGCTATCTAGGGAGGGGGGGAAGGGAAATTTGAACCTCATCTAAGAGTGGTAAGGCCCTGGGGAAGAAGGAGACTGCAGGGCCATTTTGACTTCGATAGTAGCATCATTATGAGTGTTTTTCTTTGTATTTGTCAGCAGAACTTCCTATGGAAGTTAAGGAAGGGTATTTAGATTGGGGGGGGGGACATAAAGAGAACTGCATGAGGCCTGGAGTGAAACCAGACCCTGATGTAATCTTTGACCTGCTAGTTTGGGTGCACCCCCTCAGTGCAGGGTCAAAGCAAGAACTGGAATGGGCTGACAGAAGCTGGCCCCGCGACCGTAGAGGGGAGAAAGCCCAAACCCGGATTTGGCTAAGTTTCTTCAGGGGGATTTCTTGGTGAAGGGTAGGAGTCTTGTGACCCGGTGACAGTTTTTTCGACTGGTGGGAAAGGAAAAGCAATTTCTTGCTCTCTGGGGTGGAGAAAACCAGGAGAAAAAGACTTCTGGGAGTCCCATTGGTAGGGTTGGTAGCATCAGATGCTGGAGGCTCAGGGTGGCCTTGAGGGATTCGAGAAGGGGGAGATTTGATTGCTTAAGAGAAGCAACCTGGAATATGAAGGTTCCTCTATCTTGCAAACCTTTTAGGGAAGAGAGGGGCACCCGGGAGTCATCTGGGGAGAGAGCAACAAAGAGGGCATGAAGTGGATGAAAGAGACTGCACCAGAGTAGTGTCAACCTGAAATTATGGGGAAGAATACTGGGAATTTAGGAAGGAATAAGGCCAATTCTCAGGCCATGAATCAAAGCATGAACATAAGGAATATTGAGAAAACAAAGACCAAAACCCAGATCTTAAATTACTATGTGTACACTATGGATAATTTCATTCCGGTTTATAATGTCTTAACTTATGCTTCTAGTATAGGTATCATAAATGCTAGTGTTTAGAAGGCTCTAATGACATGAAATTTTCACCATGATAGAGCTTACCAGGTCACCGTATAGGCATGCCATTCGGGCAGGAAAGAAAGGAGCAACGAGAGGACACATATGGTGAAGGAAGGAAACCAACATGGGAGGAAAGGGAACAAAAGAACAGGAAAGACAAAGAAAAAGACGAAAGGACTAGAGCCATCCACAAACAAGCCTATGAGGAAAAGAGGAAGGAAAACATGAAGGATAGTATGCAGAATCTTATCAACACCTACTACGTAGGAACCTGAGCTGAGGTGAAAGCCGTTATTTTTAAATGGGAAAGAGAGATAAATGCTAATATCAAGAATCAAGAGATTCAGGCATAAGAATGGGAGACAATAGTTAAGGATCCAGGCAATACCCGAGGTCACCAAACATTGTTTCAGCAGACCATCCAATAGTATTGGGTTATGAAAAACATCCTGGCGAAAGAAATGACCACCTACAAGGAAAGAGAAGAACCAGAAGAGGACAAACCAACATAAGCAAGTCTAAAGGATCTTCTGAAGGAGATATAGTTAGTCCAAATGTAGCTGTACAATAACAATATCTTCCTGAATAGAGCCAAACAAAAACTTCAGAATATGATGTGAAGTGAAGTACAGGGTTGAGTGCGAAAGCCCCAGCCCCAGTTGATTCTTTAGATGAATGAAGCAGTCCAGTTAGTTAATTTTTTTTTATGACAGTTAGCATTTACTTTTCAAGCATGAAGCATATAGAAGATAAGGTAGCCAATGTAGCATAAATGATTAGAATTACTTTGTTTAAATTTTGGACAACGTTTAATGCAGACAGCTGGCCAACATAGAGAGGCATGAAGATAAAGAAGAATTTGTTGATAAATATTTTGAGTGCGATAGTAGTTTTGATGAAATACAAGAGAATTCTCATTAAGAAAATATAAATTAAGAAGGTAACACTTACCATGAATATTTTTATGTTGCAGAAGATATTATTAAGGTTTCTAGTGGTATTCATTGTGATTTAGCTATCAAGGTTTAAATGAAGGAAATGAATAAAAGTATGGATATGATATTAAATTTTGTAATAGTAAACATGTACATGATGATGATTAAGATTTGATGGCGGGTTTTCATGTTGATTATTTTTGTCAAAATAAAATTTATAAGAGTCATAATAAACAACTCAAAGATGAAAATGATCAAAGATCTTTTGATACTTTTATAAGCACAAACATTAAGCTAGATGAACATAGGTATAAATAAAGGATTTTTGTTTGATGTATATCAAGGTTACAACTCAGGGATTTATACTCATGTACTTTGTATTTCTAAAGAAAAAAATGTCCATAAAGAATATGAAAAGAACATGGAAATATTTGTTGATGAGACAAAAAAATGAATGACAAATTTCTTCATCAACATGTTCAGAAATTTACAGTAATATACCACCCTTTGATCGTTATGAAGATTATGAAGTTGGTTTTCATGAATAGGAAGAAGACTGTATTTTAACATTATCTTTGAAATAATTTTTTAGTAGTGATGTCATATATGATAGGTGGGAAAAGAAATGTGAATACCAAAACTTTGGAGAAAGATCTGAGAAGCACATGCCAATCAAAATTATTGAAGGCAAGTTAGTGGAGACTCTAGAAAAGTAGCTAAGTGTTTTGAATCAAGAGGAAACTTTTCATCCTCTTGAGGATCTAGTAGTAGTTTGTATGGAGTCTATGTTCTCAAAAGTCTTAAATGTTGCAGGTTTAAGCAAGCTACTAGTTTCGTAACTATAAGTATAAGCTACCAATGGATTGCTCGTTATAGAAGTTATTTTTTGTCATTCTTTCTTAAAACAATTGTAAGCAAGAAGTTTATTTTGTGATGAAAATACTTACCCAGTATCGCTGGAAGTTTAACTCTACTTGATGAAATTCTTGAGCTAGAGATATTCTATGTAAGTAGCCTCACCAATCGCACATTTGGTTTTCAATTTTGTAGTAGTTTTATTTTAGAAGTTTGAACAATTTTTTTTTAGCAAGGAGAGAATGAGCAAGGTTTTAGAAAAAACTTGATTATAGGTCCAAATCCCATAGGTTTTAGATCAGGTTACAGGTTCAAATACTATAGTTCAGAGATGGATAGAGACAAGTATCAAAGCTAAGCACAAATAGGTTTTCAAGGAATGAAGGCACATGATTTCCTTGTTCTTAGTGCTCCATAGGGAGACACTATCCCTAGTTGGAGCCATGTTGTAACATAAAATGATGAAGTCTTTTTATTTTATTTTTATTTTTCACAACATTCACACAAAATATGCCAATTCATTGTCACCTCCAAACTTCCATGGTGTGGTTCATTGAAAAAATTGTCAAATTCATCTCCTATTTTCAAGCCAATTCCACCCCCTATTTTTATTTTTTTCCAAGCCAAGATCTAGTCAAAGTTAATTTTATAAATTAAAAATTTGGGCTAGTTATTTAGCTATATATTTTTTTCAAATATGACATGATTAACACCTAAATCCCTTTAGTCGAAAAATGTGTATTTATATTAGCCCATATGTGGACCAAACTGTATGCTCATTTGCCCAACCAAACGTCAACCAACTTCTTGTAATAGTCCACAATTTACAACCTTACATAGAACACCAACTAAACCAAAGTTCCCTCTCACAATTTCTCCCAAAAATTATAGTTATGAGTCTCCAACCAAAAGCTCACACAAGGTTTTGGGTAGAAAGTTGCCACTATTAAAATTTATTAACAATGCTTATGCCTTGCTCCTTCCACTCAAGTTAAAAAACATGTTATTAGAAAAATAACATAAAAAATTATAACCTAGATTGATGAATGTTAGGTAAATTAATAGTGGCCAACATGCAAATCTAATATTATAGATTTCCTTTGGGAAGAATTAAAAAATTGAGATGTGAAGTGGATTAAATAATTGCTTTCTTAGGAACCTGGGTTTGCATAAATTTTGGTGGATAATAACCACTAGTTAGTCTAGACCTTTAGAGTTTTACTCCTACATAAGTTTTGAGGAAAACATAAATAAGGCGTAGTCTAACTTATATACGAAATAACCTTTTTCACCGGAATTTGGCAAAACAATTTCAAGCAAAATTGTGACTTTTTGTCTTTTAAAATGCAGTTTTGAATGCATAAATGGATTCATCACCCTGAACAATCCATGAGGCACTCAAATTTTATGGATTAAACAACTTTTACTCTAGTCTCTAAAAATATCTACCAGATTTTAGTTAAGATTAACCAGAAAAAATGCTTTGAAAAAAGGCCATTTCGTCCATAAGTTAGACTACACCCATATTAATGGTGAGAACTAACTCCTCGTAAATATATCTATTTACATCTTATTCCTATCCATTTTTTATTCAAAGACTTAAATTATGGTGAGAAGTAATTGATGGTAAATATGTTATTTACTTCTTTCAAAGCTTACAAATAAAAAATAACTACACAAATATCTAAAATTAATGCATGAATATTGCAACATATCCATAAATTATGGCATAATGTAAGGAAATTATCCACATGGCATTATATTGTGTAAATGATGCAATAAAACCTTTAGGTTTTAATCTAGTCAAATGTTTGAAAATTATATTTGCTAATAATATTGAAAAACAAATATCTATTTTTCAAAGTTAAACATTATAAGTTGCATCGTTCAATGCTGAACTAATAGTGGTCAATAAGAAAATAACCAATTAACCCACACGAAAATGAGAAAAGGATACATCTTTGTGAATAGAGTGTGCCTATCACTACATTGTTATTTATCATATGTTACAATAATAATATATATCTATTTTGATCAAAACCTCAGAAAAAGGTAAAAAATTTCATCGCCTCTTTGCAAAGCTTCGTGTGATATTGAAGAAGAAAAGTAGCAAGGTCTCTCTTTCTTAGTCAAAGGTGTAGATGTCATTGGTCTCACTAAAAATTTGGATAAAGTTAATGGTTGAAGGTGTGGCTAAGAGATGGATTTCCTTGGTGTTTTGAGCAAGGAAAGGAGTTTTCCTTCTTGGATTAGGACTATTAAGGGAGATGCTGAGAGATCAATTGCAGAGTGCACTCCTCGACCATTCCATTACTAGAAAATTTTATAGTTTGATTAATGTATTCCCCAACTAGTTCTATTTTGGATACCCATTTGACCAGAAAACATCATTAGATGGTGATTATGACGACTCTTTTGGGTTTGTTATGAGTTTAAGACCCACTGCATCTACAATTCCAGGTAAGCAATCTATTGCGCGGTTGACAATTTTATATGGTGGAGCGATGAACGTTTATGACTATATTCTTATAGATAATCCTTCAAGCCATAATGTTAATTGCTTACAATGGAAATTATTCTCATTATCCAATTATTCCAACTTTCCAAAAGGGTTGTGAATCACATATTAGAGTTGGATGAATGCTTGTAGAAGTGAATTACATTTTAAATGATAATCATGCTTTAGAGATCCAATAGATCAATGAATACAATTGGTTCCATCCCTCCCTCTCGAACTTACTCAAAAATTAATAGGGGTGGGGGCGGGGGGAAGGCCGGGGGGGAGGGGTATGAAATATGAAACCACTAGTTTTAATTGCATGTGATGTGGAAAAAAATGATTGGGTCCATGCCCCCTCCCCTTATAAAACAACTAGAGACCCCCCCTCTCCCCACAAAATTGTTGTTAGAATGACTAGTGACATAAATGGTTTTTTATAATTAAAGACACATGGACAACATCATCTATTTTTTGGAGTGAAGATATGTGAGTTAGATTATGATATTCCAACTTTCAAGAGCAATAATAGAGGTGTATTATGATGCAAACATATCATATGGTTAGCTTAGTTGGTGGCCATGGTTGTTCTTTTGCTACTTGATTTTTTGTTGTTGTTGTTGTAAGCTTGGTAGATCCTTCCATTTTCATTAATATATAAGAAAGTTACAACCACATGAAACTGGTTAGGTGGCCTCAGCTTGCCCAGCGGGAAACCAAGTCTATTGGCCACCTAACCGCATGATAAGCCATCCAGTAGCAAAAAGTGATAAGTCTTTCTACCCAAGCTATATAAATTCCTATATAATGTCCTTGACAATACTCTATTTTCTTATAAACATATATGACTTCAAATTGAAAAGTAAAGTATAAATTATAGTTTATGTGTTCTGGAGAACAAGAAAAAGTCTTGATCAAATCATGGGAAGAAAATCCCTAGAGTCTGAAACCTGTAAACCCCGACAAGTACAGTAGGAGTGGTAGAACAGAAAATCGACAAGAAAAAGGAGATGCTAGAAGCTAGGGGGGGGAAGAGATCCACTCCTACTAGAATGCAGTGGCTAGAGAGTCACACCGGAAAACCAATAATCAACCGAGTTCCCAAGAAGTGGAAAGTTTGACCAATGGCCCAGTCCTCAGAGCGAGATAATAGGTAAGAAGAAGAGGGAAGTGCCTGCCATGTGCAACATAGAAACCCAGATTTGTAATCTTGATGAACAAACTGGAAAGATATTACAACTATATGAAGGACCACGCGATGATATACAAGTTCATAGGAGTCTGGCCAATGGAGAAGGACCTGATCAAGTGGATTCAACAAAAATGGCAAACCAAAGGCCATATCGAACTCAATCTGGGAGCGAGAGGCTTCTTCAGGGTAATATTCTCAAAGCTGCAAGATAAGGAAAGATTATTTGAAAACATCCCATATTTTCATTACAATGCAGGATTGTTCACGAGATATTGGGAAGAATGCTACAACCTGGATAAAGAAAAATTCTTGGTAGCCCTAGTCTAGGTACGACGCTTTGGGCTCCCAACAAATTTATGGGATCCAAAAATATTGGAAGGAATCGGGAACACAATAGGAAAATTTTTCAAAATAGCTGGAACCACAAGAGGGGGTGATATACTTCATATGCTAGAATTTGTGTATATATGAATATAGCTGAGCCCATCCCTGAATCAGTTGAGCTAGAATATCATGAAGACATTTGGCAACAGACCTTGGACAATGAGCATATCCCATTCCAATGCCAAAGGTGCCATGAATATGGCCACTTATTGAAAGAATGCTCGTTCAATCAGGAAGGACCAGATATAAAAGAAAAACAAATGAAACCCCCACTAGAGGGGAATGAGGGGTCCCAAGAGGTGAAGCACAAGAGAAGGAATCCAAAAGGACCTCATAAGCTAGAAACAGTCAACTAAACACAACCGAGCAGTATAAACAAATATGAGGTATTACAAGAGGAAGAAGAAATAAAAAATGAAGCACAACTCATGGATTAATAGGAAAAGGAAAAAGAAAGAATCCCATGTGAAGCAAAAACAACACCAAAGAGGAAATCTCAAATAGACCTCATAGAAAAAGAAGAGTTATTAGGAATGGATCTCACAACAATGGAAATAGACCCATGCAAGGGGGAGGAGTAAAGCATGGAAGAGGAAGTCATAAAGAAACTGCTAAATGAATGGAGACACATGGATGATATATTTAGCCTAGGGGATCAAAAGAAATTGTACAAGGAAACCTTCCACAATACAAGACCAACCAAGGATAGAGACAAGTAGTGATTGCAGAGCAACTGGGCATGCAACAAGAAAATCCTCAGGAATATCAAAACAGAACAGAAGGAGGAAAGAAAAGAGGAAGGAGAAATCTATATAAATTGATCCAGATAATGGGAGAAATGTTGGTAAACACTGGAAGGGTAGTACTGCTATCAGCATTATTCCACCAACTCAGCAAAGTTACCAAATGATGGTACTATCCTGGAACATAAGATGCCTAAACAACTAGGGAAAACAAAGATATCTAATAGATCGATTGAAAAAGGAAAACCCTCAAATAATGCTTCTCCAGGAAACAGAGAAGAAATTAGAAGAGATTGTAAGGAGGATGAAACCAAGATATGAGGTAGTTGCAGTGGATGCGAAAGGAAGTGTAGGGGGCATAACAATCACCTGAAACCCAATAGAGGTAAAGGTAGATTATTGGATAGGAATACAGAGAATCTTCACAGGTCTCTTTCGGAATATAGAGGTGAAATATTGGTTTATGATCTCAGTAGCCTATGGGCCGCATATTCCAGCTAAAAAGGAAAACTTCTTTCAAATCATAAGGACCCTAAACCAAATGCACGATGAAAAACTATGGCTGATTGTAGGGTACTTCAATCTGATAACTGCCCTGGAGGAAAAGAAAGGAGGGATTCGAAGAAAGGAACCTGAAATGGAACAATTTAGGGACCTACAAGAGGAGCTTTGCCTAGTAGATATACCTACTATTATTTGGAATGTACATGTGTAATAATCGAAAAGGAGGAATCTGTCAAATAACATCACGCTTAGACATATTCTTAGCAACTAAAAACTTAATTCGCAGAGATTTATACTATGAGGCATCCATCCTGCCTTGCATGGGATCGGACCACTGGCTGATTAGACTAGAAGTTGACATGAAACAAGGGAAAACCAAGAGACCCTTCAGGTTTGAAGCATTCTGGTTGAGAGACCTGACCTTCCTAGGAAAGCTAAAGGAATGGTGGAAAGAAAGTAATAAACAAGGAAGAAACCAAGTGCATACATTCCAACTTCGTCTCAAAGAAATCAAAGATAAAATAAAAAAATGGAACAAGGAAGATTTTGGTAACATACAACAGGATCAGGAATTGTACGGGTAAGGATGAAAAAGGTGCAACAATAGATAATAACAAATGGTTGTACTGAATCCCTAGTGGAGGAATAAGGACAACTACTGAATAGGTTACAGGAAAGGAGGCAGTAGGAAGAGATTTTTTGGAAACAAAAATCAAGAATTCAATGGCTTAGAGAGGGGGAAAGGACCACTATATTCTTTCATAAAGTGATGATTCAACATCACCGAAATAATAGGATCTTGTCCTTAGTAGACCAAGACGGAAATCGCCTTATTCAAAAGGAAGAAATGGAGAACTTGCTGGTCCAACACTTCCAAAATTTGTTGACTAAACCTAATCTAGATATGACAAAAGATATAAACAATATTACTCAGCGTATCCCTTAGCTGGTTGGTAGGGATCGAAACCTAGCTCTTATGATGGAAATAACTATGACTAAGGTGGAAGAAGTAATCAAAGGACTAGCGAAGAACAAAGCTCTGGGCCCGGATGGCTTTACAACAGAATTTTTCCAGGCAACTTGGACAATTATAGGAGAAGATATCATAGCAGTAGTGGAGGAGTCAAGACGAACTAAAAGGATGCACATGACCTTGAACTCTACCTTCCAGGATCTTATCCCCAAAACAAACCATTTGGAAGAGCCTCAAGGGTTTAGATGTATAGCTCTATGTAATGTAATACACAAAATACTAGCTACAATAATGGTAAACCACCTCAAACCCATCCTTCCTAGCTTAATCTCTCAAGAGCAGACTAGTTTCATAAAAGGAAGGCAAATTGTGGGTGGGATAGTCACTAATCAAGAGGCAATTCAATCCCTGAACACCCTAAAAGTTAAAAGCGTGATGATAAAACTAGATCTATCTAAAGCTTACAATCGACTAAGCTGGTCTTACCTCCAAGGAATCCTGAAAGCCTTCGGGTTCGATCCCAGATGGATAAACGAGATCTATTATATGATATCAACCCCTGTGTTGTCAATCCTTCTAAATGGAGCTTCGATTGAGGCATTTAATGAAACAAGGGGGCTAAGAAAAGGAGACCTGCTATCCCCTTTCTTGTTCATATTGGTTGCTGAATGATTAGAAAGACATGTAAAATCAAAGGTGCAAGGAGGTCAATTTACAGGCCTACGAATGTGGGGTAATGACCTACCATTAACACATAAATTGTTTGTCGATGACATAATGATGTTTGGGCAAGCAACCCTCAAGGAAGCCAGAACCCTGATAGATATCTTGCATGACTTCACGAGTGCTTCAACAACAGAGATCAAAAAATAGAAGTCATATATCTTCTTCTTCGATATAATAGCTCAATCCCAAGCTTTCTTGGTGAGAATAACAGGCTTTCAAATAGGAAACCTTCCCTCGAAATATCTAGGGATTCTGCTAAGTCTACACCCGATCAGAGTGGCAAACTCGAAAGAAATTCTAGAAAAAATCGAAGGGAGGCTGTAGAACTGGACTTTCAGGACTCTGAATGTGACGAGGAGAGTTATACTATTAAAGGCAGTGCTTTAGTCAATCCCGATATAGCAATTATCAAGCCAAGATTTCCCCAAAACTGTATGCCATGGAATGATTGAAATCTTCAAGAAATGCATGTGGCAAGGGTCACACACAGTAAAAAAATGGGCACTGCTATCTTGGAATTGGCTAGGTAAACCAATTAAATTAGGAGGGTTGGGACTTCAAGACCCGTATATTCTAAACCAGGTCATGGGGGCGAAGCTATGGTGGAGATGGATTCAGGGAGGAACAAACCTATGGAAATAAATATGAGGGAGAAAATATGGAATTGAAAGATCGACAGAAGGAAGATTAAGAGTCCAGGAAAATATAAAGCGGTCGGCCATATGGAATATGGCATCTGAAAACAAAGAACTGATAAGAAATCATAGTTTCTAGGAAATCATGGGAGAAGACACAACTAGATTCTGGAAAGAGGCTTGGTATCAGAGAGAAATTATACAGTAGGCCAAACTTAGCTGATATATGCCTATATACAAACAACCCAACAAATCAGCCGGTGAAAAATTATTGGGGAATGGAGACAGGGGAACAATGGAGAAAATGGAAGAGAAACAAGATTGGCCTGGTGCACTAGAATTGATTGAATGGGCATCATACGAGAAGGATATGGAGTCCCAAAGAATAGCGATATTGGAAGGACCGAACATAATAAGGTGGGGATATAGAATAAAAGGGATGTTCACGATCCAAGAATGACACCACCTGCAAGCAACACATCATCAATAACAAGGGTTACCCATATGTGAACGAATCTAGAAGGACAAACTGTGGCCTAAAATAACCTTCTTCCTATGGGTTGTCCTACATGACATAGCACTAACATGGGATCAGTTACAAGTAAGGGGGATGCAAGGACCATTGGTCTGCTGCATATGTGAAAGACAAACGAAATCAATGGAACAATTATTAAATGTTTGTAGTTACAGTGAAGTTATATGGTAGTATCACGTGTAACTTCTCGGCCATAGAGACAAGGATCAATCAAGTATGAAAATAAAAATGGAAAAATGGCGAAGGAAGCCTTACCAGAAGAATCCCATCTTGAACAGAGCTTGGCAGATATCCCTTGGATTCCAGCTCCGAGCAGTTTGGAAAGAAAGAATTGAATAATATTTAAAGGGGAAAAGAGAACAATAGTCAAATTATGGGGAATGATAGCTCAAAACATTCAAGAAACGATTCTGATAGAGAACTAGTACCCAGATGATTGGGAAGCCAATCCAAAGGAGGGTCATATTTTGGAAAGGTTAAGCCTGAATCCAAGTATGCTGATGGGAAATTCATGGAAACATAAGCCTACTCCCTGTGACTCCCCAACCCTCTTCATGTTCCCCCAGGAAGAGTTCATAAAACTAAACTTCGACAGAGCAACTAAAGGGAATCTAGGGGCTACAGGCTCTGGAGGGGTGTTCCGAGAAAATTAAGGTAACACCATTCTCTTGTTTGCCATGGATTGTGGAGCAATGATAAACAATGAATTAGATCTCTATGCACTAAAGCAAGGGCTAGAAATAGCTTGGAGAGAAAGGTTTCAGAGACTAGAGGTGGAAGGAGACTCGAGACTAGTAATAGAGATAGTAAAAAAACTCTAGCAAGGAACCAGATGGGAGAAGATAAGTCAAAGTTAGAGGAAAGAAAGAATGGTTTAGGAAATAGGAAACCTAATACAAAGGATAGAATACATTATCCCAATACTTGTCCGTAGAGTGGGGAACATGCTAGCAGACTGTTTAGCCAATTAGGGATGTGAACAAACTGACAACAACCTTGATATGAGGGGTGACGAGTTAAGTCGAACAGAAGGAATGAGAATTCTTGTGGAAATCCTAAGAATAGATAATGAAAAAGAGAGAACCCCCAATCGGGGTGTGGCAGGAAATGGTGGGCAGAGGGAAGAGAGGCTGGACATATGGCACGATGGGCAGAGGGAAGCGAGGCTAGACAAAGGGCACGGGAGCTGGCAAGTTGATGTAGAGAACTAGGAAAATAGGACAACAGGGGAAACAGAGGGTAGAAGGAAGAGAGGCTGGTCAAATGGCACCACGAGCAGAGGGAAGTGAGGCTAGACAAATGGCACGGGAGCTGGCAAGTGGATGCAGAGAATCGAGCAATATAGGATGGTAGGAGCAGTCGCAAGTGGGAAGGAAATTATGAAGGACATTAATTGGAAGGTAAGTGGGTGCTCATTTCGAGACTCTCATATGAAGGGAAGGGAGGCTACCAACAGAGCAAAGCAAGTGGTGGGTTTCTTGGGAGTGAGGCTGGGTTGGTGGGAGAGAAAATTAAAGGAAAAGGTGGCAAGGTTGAGGGGCATTTGCATGCAGGAAGCAAAGGTTGAACATGTAGTCGGAGTCAGAAAGCACTGAGAGTTGGAGGACATCGACCAACATTTGGCCTTCACCTATAAACCCTGGTATGTGCCTCCAGGCCTCCTCTGCATCGGTAAGGAAATTAAGAATTGGAATTTGAGGCGAATTTTGACTGTAAGAGGAATAGTAATGAGTCCTGCTAAAGATCGCTGGTTAATTATTATGGTTTTCCCAGTTGATTATAGAAATGAAGCTTTCTGGACCCCTTGGGTTATTGGCCTGTCAACCTGGGGTGGGATGGACCTGTTAGCTATCCAGGGAGGGGGGTAAGGGAAATTTGGACCTCATCTAATAGTAGCAAGGCCCTGGGGAAGAAGGAGACTACAGGGCCATTTTGACTTCGATAGTAGCGTCATTATGAGTGTTTTTCTTTGTATTTGTTAGCATAACTTCCTATGGAAGTTAAGGAAGGGTTTTTGGATTGGGGGGGGGACATAAAGAGAACTGCATGAGGCCTGTAGTGAAACTAGACCCTGATGCAATCTCTGACCCACTAGTCTGGGTGCACCCCCTCAGTATAGGGTTAAAGCAAGAACTGGAATGGGTTGACAGAAGTTGGCCCTGCGACCGGGGAGGGGAGAAAGCCCAAACCTGGATTTGGCTAAGTTTCTTCAAGGGGATTTCTTGGTGAAGGGTAGGAATCTTGTGACCTGGTGACAATTTTGTCGACTGGTGGGAAAGGAAAAAGAAATTTCTTGCTCTCTGGGGTGGAGAAAACCAGGAGAGAAAGACTTCTGGGAGTCCCGTTGGTAGGGTTGGTAGCATCAGATGCTGGAGGCTCAGGGTGGTCTTGAGGGATTCGAGAAGGGGGAGATTTGATTGATTAAGAGAAGCAACCTAGAATATGAAGGTTCCTCTATCTTGCAAACCTTTTAGGGCAGAGAGGGGCACTTGGGAGTCGTCTGGGAGAGAGCAACAAAGAGGGCATGAAGTGGATGAAAGAGACTGCACCAGAGTAGTCTCAACCTGAAATTATTGGGAAGAATACTAGGAATTTAGGAAGGAAGAAGACCAATTCTAAGGCCATGAATCAAAGCATGAACATAAGGAATATTGACAAAACAAAGACCAAAACCCAGATCATAAATTACTATGTGTACACTATGGATAATTTCATTCCGGTTTATAATGTCTTAACTTATGCTTCTATTATAGGTAGCATAAATTCTAGTGTTTAGAAGGCTCTAACGACATGCCATTTGCACCACGATAGAGCTTACCAGGTCATTGTATAGGCATGCCATTCGGGCAGGAAAGAAAGGAGCAACGAGAAGACACATATGGTGAAGGAAGGAAGCCAACAGGGGAGGAAAGGGAACAAAAGAATGGGAAAGACAAAGAAAAATATGAAAGGACTAGAGCCATCCACAAACAAGCCTATGAGGAAAAGAGGAAGGAAAACATGAAGGGATAGTATGCAGAATCTTATCAACACCTACTACGTAGGAACCCAAGCTGAGGTGAAAGCCGTTATTTTTAAATGGGAAAGAGAGCTAAATGCTAATATCAAGAATCAAGAGATTCAGGCATAAGAATGGGAGACAATAATCAAGGATCCAGGCAATACCCGAGGTCACCAAACATTGTTTCAGCAGACCATCCAATAGTATTGGGTTATGAAAAACATCCTGGCGAAAGAAATGACCACCTACAAGGAAAGAGAAGAACCAGAAGAGGACAAACCAACATAAGCAAGTCTAAAGGATCTTCAGAAGGAGATACAGTCAGTCCAAATGCAGCTGTACAATAACAATATTTGCCTGAATAGAGCCAAACAACAACTTCAGAATATGATGTGAAGTGAAGTACAGGGTTGAGTGCGAAAGCCCCAACCCTAGTTGATTCTTTAGATGAATGAAGCAGTCCAGTTAGTTAAATTTATTTTTATGATGGTTAGCTTTTACTTTTCAAGCATGAAGCATATAGAAGATAAGGTAGCCAATGTAGCATGGATGATTATAATTACTTTGTTTAAATTTTGGACAACGTTTAATGCAGATAGGTGGCCAACATACCTGTTTTCTTGTGGGCAGGTTGAGGCCACCAACATAATTTTGAAACCAAAGACAATTTGTTTATGAAATATTAATAGAAAATGAGATCTACCAAGCTTATGTTGGGTTGTGTTATATTCTTTCCACATAGTTAAGAGGGGGTTTGAAGGGCACCCATAACCCCACTTTATGGGGTCTGGGGCAACGCCCCAGAAAATTTTGGTTTTGGACCTTATGTTAGGTTGGGCGGACCCACCTATGGTTTTGTGCATGATTTTTGCACATGTTTTTTTGACGCGATGGTTTTCGGTTCATGGTATTGGATGCGACGGTTTTTGGTCCATGGTATTGGACACGATGGTTTCGGTCCATGGTATTGGATGCTTCAGCGTGTATAAATATGTATTGCAACATTGAAGGAACATAATGAAAAATAAGGCTGGTAGTCCCAGTTTTGGGATCCAGGGGAATATCTCTGTGTATATGTGTTTTATGTGTTATGATCTCGTATTGTTTATTTTTTGTGTTTTAGAATTCCTATGCAGGTAATTTCTGTACAGGGTTAAAACCTACAACTTACACACACACACACAAGAGAAAGAAAAGTAAAAGCTATCCACATAAGTACTAATAAAAAATTAAAAACCAGCTAACATTCTAATCATCTTTCTCAGCAGAGGCGGATTCAACCGGAGTTGGGTCTTTGGCATTGGAATCAGGCAACACTCTCTGTGAGTAAAAAAATGGGAAGTGTTTCTCGATGTGGTCGAGGCATCCATCCTGTTCTTTCATTTGGAGTTGCAGCTTCTAGAAATCCTGTTTGTAATTAGGGAAATCCTACACTGTTGTTGCCATGTTCTTTGAAATTTTTTGCTCCAAGGCCTTGCCCAGGAGGCTTTTCATAATCCAAAATAGATACAAGGTTTTTTTAAATAGGGTCACTTGCCCTTGAGTATGCCCAGGGTTCGGCACCATCGTGCGCCAATGCTCCATCTATATTTTTGTTACACTCGCCTGCTGGTTCAGGTCAACTTCCCATTCCTCAATCAAACTTCTAAACTCTTCAATGGTCCCCTCTCGGTATACATTGGCTAGTTCATTAATGAGGTTGGTGACTAGTTTCTTGCCACGTCTCCCGCCCGAGGAACTAGGCTCTTCCTTATGCTCAGTTGCCTAAGGCCTCCTACCTCGGCCCCTAGCCTTCACTTCCCCTGCCATTACAACACAATCTTGGTGCTTGGTAATGAAATGGGTGTTGGCAGGTCCCTCTGCATGTGAGGGTGCAAGCCCAAAAGCCCTTCGCACCCAGGAGAACCTACCTCTCTGCCCACCTTCCATGGGAGAAAGAAACCATAATTGACTTAAAAAATAACTTTGTTTCTCCACCACTCGCAGACCCTGCAACCAATCAAAGTCCTCCAAGCCACCTAGACATTCATTATCTTGAATCCTAGGCCCATTTTATTAGCAACAAGAAACAAAATTTATGATCCCATCATAGCCATCTTCAACAACATTATAACAATTCCCAAACCCAGGGTGACACAACACCTCAACAATGACCCCGCAGATGCTGCGACACAGGCCATGGGTGTGAAGCCCAGAAAGCTAGCTAGCCAAGTCATTACCATGCTGGTACCACCAGTTAGGCAGGGATGCAAGCTTTCATTCAATCCCATAAAAAATAATAAATAAGACCCTAAATGTAAAATTGACAGCAACCCAATCCCAGACCCCATGGTCTTCGAACCAAGCCAGACAACAACATTCTATAGGGTTGACACCCCTATCCCAAATCCCGCATAACCCCATTCAGGAGAAGGAAATTTCATAGCAAACTGACACCGAGGTTATTCTAGTGAGGATAACATACTACTTCTAAACTACTAGCGCCTTACGCTTCCACCAACCCAATTTACCCCCACCTGTAGACAAAATGTCCCCATGCAGAACCCAATCCCAAAACCAGACACTTGGATGCATGGACGAGGGGGAGAAAAAGCAGTTTGCATACTGGATTACCCTTGCATGGAGCTAAAGAGTCCATCATCTCTTCTGGAATTACTACGCTTCACTGTTCATGGAGTCCCTCCTTTAGAATCACTACATTTCAATCGTTTGGGTGCGGAAACAACCTACAAACCTCTCGTAACACTTGCCACTAAACTCAAGCCTTAACATAATAACTCTGCCAACTTACACTACATTTATATCCTTGTGCATGCTAGGAGCCGCCACACCCATCACCTCAAGCATGTGGGCGGCAGTGGTGGTGTACCTCGATGTACTTGGAATTAAATATGTCTTGATGGGGTCGCCCTCTGCCTCGCACCTCGATCAGGGGCTGCTACTTGAAATTTGAAGTAACTTATTTTTGAGAATTTGATATGGTAATCTACTTTTTATTTCTAATGGAAGTAGGAGTGATTCTTGTCCTTAGCATATTGTAGGAATTTTTTTCACAACAATTAAATTCAAATCCAAGAGTTTGAATCTACAATTATTAGTTTGAATCTACAAGGAATTTCTACATTTATGGCTGGTCCATGCATGTAAATACAACAATAATATTAATGTTGTTTATATTTATTTATTGAGTAGTTACTTCGAAGTTGTAATATTGGTAAAGAAGGCTATAAATTATGGGCTGCATGGGCCGATCTTTCCTGATCTACCCCACCAAGAATTCAAAATATGTTGGACGAATAACATTTTTATTTTGAACATCAATAATATACATGATAATAATGAAATCATGCTTTATTCATGGGGAAATGTAGATATCTTTGTTGGGGCTATGGATGCTCATTGACAATGAAGTAAGGCTTATGGTATTAGCATCACTCTATCGGGGCTATAGATGCTTATTAGTGGTGGAGAAACACCAAAGGGAAAAGGATCGAGTGGAAGTTATTTAAAGCAATAGCTCAACAAGAGAAAGTATCCTAAAGTCTTTGAGAATATGTTGATTAAAAGTATTGAAAGAAGGAATAATTTTGCAATAAACTCCATAACAATTTGATTGGGGTGTTCTAACTCACTTTCCTTTAAGAAAAATGGCTATGAGTATGGTCAAAATCTCAACTGATATTATTAAACAAAAGATGCATTATGAAGGTGGGCTAGAGATTACTAAGTTCTATATTGAATCACGATTTGTTGACTATGCAACACACCATATAAAATTTATTTCAATAATTTATGGGGTACCACTAAATTGTTTTTCCTTCAAACTACTTTCAAGTTTTTGTCATAAACAAGTCAATGAATAAGGTGTTCTACATGATTGATATTTTAATTACCCAAGTGAATGAACTTGGGTATCCTTAGAAAATCACCAAGCATATCAGTCATCAATGTAATTCTTTGAGTTGTGTTTAGGTGCAACACAAGAAAATTTACCAATCGTCGATGAGCCCCCCATTGATAATATTCATTTAGTAATCTTTTTTCTATGACATAATTCAAGGCTACCAATCACCAATGAGTCCATTGGTTGTTCGCAAAAGTCCATGGGTCACATAAACTAGCAAACAAGAAACTTCGTCGATCCTCAATGATTCCATCAACCATCAGTGATATACAATGGGTGGAAGGATAAATACTGCACTCCTTTCTAATGATCGTGGATGAGGCCATCGAACATTGTCAATATTCAATGGGTCATGAAGGTTCAATGCTAAATTTTTCATTGATTATTGATCATGGTGTTCCATTAGAAAAAAACTGTTTTTCACACCTAGGATACATCAAATACTAATCACTTCGTTGGTGATTCGTGATATTTGTATAGTCAATTTTTATTTGATACAATGGAATATGCTAATGGTCAATTAAATCCTCCATGAGTGATAAAATTAGGTAAATCTTGAGGCACGCTATAATACCTCTAATGACTCACATAGCCATCAAGTCAACACATGTTGATGCTTTTCCCATTGGTTATCAGTGAAATTTTATTGGTACAATAATAAGGGATATAGGAAAAACTATTAATGGTCAACCAAACTCTAACCACTAAAACACATAAACATTATTTTCATTGGGCATACCCAAAATCATCTCAAAACCCTCGATGGTAATGACCATGCGCCTAAAACATCAAACTGCTAGTTATTATTGTAGTTCGTACTATCCTGATATTAAAACAAGACAATCCAAACAACATCCTATCATGAATGACATCAATGGATGTTTTAGCCTATAAAATCCACAAACCATAGTTTGGTCTTGATTTATGCATGTACGAAGTATTTACATCAGCAAAGGGTAAACTGGTTGCAACCTATACCAAGAACCAAGTGTTCCATTGCACACCCAACAACTAGGTGAAATCTCATGGTATAATCATTGCCATTGTAAGTTTCATTATCCTTATTGTTTATAATATTTTTTATGTCATGTTTTGTATTATCTCAGATTTTCTATGGATTTTCAATTAGAAAAATGGCACCTAAGACAACTCTAGTGAAGAAATCCCCGGTCAAGAAGTTACAACCCAAAGCTAATGAAGTAGTTGGGTCTTCACAGGCCACATTGACACTTAAAAGGGAGGCAGTCAAAAACCATGAGGCCATATTTATGTTAATAGCAAGAAACCTAGAACTGAAGATCCCCTTTTCCAGAGATATAGAAGCTACCAGTGGTTCATCGTAGACAAAGCCTTCCTTGAATGATATCTATATATGTTTTAAGAACTAGGAATACCACATCTTCATTCATTATAGTGACTATAATTAGGGGAAAGTTGTTTAGTTTTATCAGATGTTCCATATTACATTTTGTTACAATAAGTGCCCCAATTTTATGATGTGTAAATTTCATAGAATGAGTAAGTAGACATAATAAGCTAAATAGCTACATGGTGAGTAGTGAAAAGGAGAATGCATTGGGAATTTCCTACCCTTGAAGGTTTCATGATACTATACGTTTTGTGATCTTGAAAAGATCCCAAACAATGATTGTTTTCTAGCATTTTTCAAAAAGTATGATATGGAAAATATTTTGGATAATTGGTCAAAATAAGATAAAAATATTTCAACAGGGCAAGGGAAAATACCCAACTATGAATTTGAAAAAATATTACACATGTTTCATGTTTTTTCTATGTACGTTATATACAGAGAAATATTGTTCACATTTCTTAGATCTTTAGGTTGCTCTAACTTACACCATAGCGATGCAGGGAAGAAGATTCAATTGGGGAGCCAGTATATCTAGGAAACTCAACACTAAAATATAGTAGGTACAAGATCCTTGACTTGATGAAACCCCAATATTTTACATGGCATCCTATTTATTAAATTTCATTTGTGCTAGGAATGTTTTTATGGGTTTTACAGTAGAATGGAAACCATTAGGCAAACTGGGAAGTGTATGCTTTAGTATGCTATAGGAAAATAGGTATAAGAGGTTTTATTCACTTATCTATAACACGTTCATTGCTCATTTGTGTGAACTTATCTTTGGGAGATAATGCACTATATTATTTAAACAAGCAAAGAAAATTTTGATTTATATTGGAAACTGGTATCTCGAGGAGGATCACACATATATCCACCTATATGGTACAAATAGCCATCCACATATTCTCCCTGTCTATGTTCTAGACAAGTTAGTGGTGGGAGAGATTTGTTATCAAACCATTATGTAGGGTTTCAATGCTACTATGTCAAAAAACAAGAAAAAGTGTTTCATCCCTTATAATTTCAGATAGGTTGTTACATGGTAAGGGATAACAAACAATTTAAATGAGAAGGACAAGCCCAATTAGAATACAAGTTTAAGATTGGTAGATTCTAAAGATATGAACCGAAAGGGTTACGATTGAAAATAATCGAGCAAGTATATATAACTTGGCCATATGCTATGAGCACTGGTATAATGATATTTTTATAAAAATGGCCCAAGATGGGAAAATAATGTTGAACAAGAGAGGTGATCCCAAAACTATGATATTGGCCTCATTATCCCTAGAAGAACAAATCGAAATCATTAATCAGTGGGCTACAAAAATGAAAGAGGAGGAGGCAAGGGAAATAGAGATAACCCATCTTAAGGAGGAAGTCGAGCTAAATACTATCTAGGATGCACAGGAAAGGGAAAAAAACAAGAAAGAAAGATAAAGGAAAGTGGAGGATGAATTGAGAAAGAAGCAAGAGGAATATGAAGCTCAAAAGCTTCTTGAACAGGATAGGTTAATGTAGGAGGCATAGTAGAAGAGGAAAGAACAAGAGTAAAAGGATTTACAATAACAAATAGAATTAATGGGTTTAATAGAGGAGAAAATTAGAAGAGAACAAGAGAGGGTAAAAAAGGAAGAGTAGGAAAAGAAAGTAGCAGATATTAGAGCCATTACACTTAATCCCAAATCATCTATGGATAATACTATTGTTGATTTAACAAAACAAGATACAAAAACTGTGGTTAAGACATTAGTAATTGATGAGGCCCGAAGAGGGTGAAGGAACCATGAGAAGAGGACATTCACTAGGGAGAAGATTCCACCCAAAATGGATAGACAACCACCTTCGAAGGAACCCAGGAATCAAATAAGGTCACCACAGGAGAATATACTAACATTGAAGGATTTAAAGGATCCTCGAGGGCTTAGAAAGGCATTGACACAAGTGCATAGACCTTAGGAAAATTGGACACAACAATGGAATATGTGCACACTCTAGGAAGTTTGGAGGATGTCCTTTTCAAGGGAGAGTAGTCTATTCTACAACTGGCAAATGATGTGGTGGACATCAAGAGACTTGACTATTATAGGAAGAGGAGGTATGTGGTCAAGTGAACCTAAAGAAATCACAAAATATCTATTGATTATGGAGTCATTTGTACCTCAAAAGAAGTCATCCTGGACACTAAAATGGGTCAAGAAACATAATTAGATGAAACTAGTCTTTCCCTTTCCCATGCTTCATTTGAGAGGGTTAGGGAAGAAGAAAAATAGAGGGACTAGTTGTGAAAAGAAATCTCTTCCCTGCAACACAAGGTGAAGTACTACAAAGAGGTGGGAGGAAGAACAAACTTGGTAGCTAACCTCATGGGAGAACACTTGCAACACAAGATACCTTTCTACATAAATTGATTGAATTTGAAGAAGAGGCCTTGCAGTTGTCACTAACTCATAAAGAAGTTCTATAATGGATGGAAAGAGAAGCCAAAACACTTAGACATATGGAGTTCATGTAGGATATATAAAGGGAAAAATGAGACAAAAACATGGCATTAATCTCTTGACCAAAGAGAATGTAAATCATATGATCCTGACTACTTGCTATTGGGTTGAATTAGTAGAAGGATTAGATGAGAGCATGGCATGGAGTGGTTAGCATTAAAAAGGTCCTGCATTAAGTTAAATAACTCCATGACTGAGATTCACCTACCAATTTTTGGCACCCCCAATGATTTTTGGTCATTCCATGAATCAACAACGAAAAGTAAGCAGATCATTTATGAGCACCAATGAGGCATTGAAAAATTTAGTACAGTTAAGTGAGGTTATATATGGAACTTCACTATGAATGACATCAAAATAACTGAGCCCCTAGACCAATGGACACTAAAATTTTACAAAAACATCACACAAATCAAAGAAAGTAATGTGAATTTGAGTCTTTCAACAGATCAACACAAGTCCCTTATGGCTTGAAGTGCAAGGAGTTGTTTTCTAAATGGGTTTCATGGAATGAGGAGAACACTAACAGTAATACCTCAAGGTCATCATGGTGACAATTAGTTATATTTTACTTTGCTTATTTTAAAAAATATATTAGTAATAAAAAGGGAACCCGAGGGATGGAAAAGGGGGTTTTGAATTAGAGGCTTTTTGAATTGTAATAAAACTATTTCTCAATTAGTTTAGAAACCTTAAAGGAGAAAAAAATCTACTGATATCATTGAAGTCTCATTTGTTGTTGGATGTTTATGACTATTTATAATGATTGATGATCCAAGTGAGGATTAGTGTTTAGGTTGTTAACTATTCATTCCGAATTTGTATCCATTCTTGTGATGTTAGAAAGGTATTTGATTGAATGTGACTAGCCTATCATATAATTCCACCCAAAGAAAACACACTTAAAAATATATAATCTTTTTAAGCTGCCATCTATCCTCGATGACATTCCTTATAAATATCCCAAGTCCCTTCCTAAATTTAATGGAGAAGATAATATTTCATTAGAAAAACATATGGTGATCTTCTAAGCTAGATGAACATAGGTATGAAATAAAGGATTTTTGTATGATGTATATCAAGATTACAACTCAGGGATTTATACTCATGTACTTTGTATTTCTACAGAAAGAAATGTCCATAAAGAATATGAAAAGAACATGCAAATATTTGTTGATAAGACAAAAAAATGAACGACAAATTTCTTCATCAACATGTTCAGAAATTTACTGTAATATACCACTCTTTGATCGTTATGAAGATTATGAAGTTGGTTTTCATGAATAGGAAGAACATTGTATTTTAACATTATCTTTGAAATAATTTTTTAGTAGTGATGTCATATATGATAGGTGGGAAAAGAAATGTGAATACCAAAAATTTGGAGAAAGATCTGAGAAGCACGTGCCAATCAAAATTATTGAAGACAAGTTAGTGGAGACTCTAGAAAAGTAGCTAAGTGTGTTGAATCAAGAGGAAACTTTTCATCCTCTTGAAGATCTATTAGTAGTTTGGATGGAGTCTATGTTTTCAAAAGTCTTAAATGTTGCAGGTTTAAGCAAACTACCAGTTTCGTAACTATAAGAATAAGCTACCAATGGATTGCTCGTTATAGAAGTTATTTCTTGTCATTCTTTCTTAAAACAATTGCAAGCAAGACATTTATTTGTGATGAAAATACTTACCTAGTATCATTGGAAGTTTAACTCTACTTGATGAAATTCTTGAGCTAGAGATCTTCTATATAAGTAGCCTCACCAATCGAACATTTGGTTTTCAATTTTGCAGTAGTTTTCTTTTAGAGTTGTTATCACCTAAATCTGCCTTAGGCTGAAGGAAGGCAAAATTTAGGGTAACCACAAACCACGCTCAGTCTAGTAGCTAGCCCTACCAGAACAGGAGAGGGCTCCCTCAGAGTCACACTCAGTGAATAAGTGAATGAAAAGGCCTGAGATGACTTACAGTGAACTATTTGTCTTAGGCTAGTAAGTGAAAATGAAAATAAGAAGTGATTTTTATGAATGACTGTGTTTCTGGGATGTTATGGGACCACTAGACCTCAATGACCAAAGAACTTAATAAAAAGGCATGGATTATTTCATGAGGCAAGGTAGGCAGAAAGCATAGCAATTTAGTTTTAAGATATGGCGAAATGGAGAGATTGCTTAAGAGGGTGAAAAGGGCATGGACAACATGAATCCTTTTCAACAGAAGAATGAACACTGTACATGAAATTTTCCCACAGGCAGAGTAATAAAATTGAATTCTACCTTAGCTAACTTAGAAAATTTCAATGGAAATGAATATGAAATGAGCTATGAAACATAACAAGATACATATGAAACATAAGAGACACATTTTCTACACTCGCAACCACATGAATCTCATGAAACAGAGCCAATGCCTTTCATTAATCCTCTGTAAAAAATATACAATGCAGAAACAGAGTTTCATTCCCACAGTCTCCCAGAAGTTACAAGCCATCCAACCCTTTGCAAATGGTTTGCATACAATATATAGAATGTGCCATGAAGAGATAGAACACCCAAGGGTTGGGGAGTTACTCGAATCATTACAAACTGAAGGTGGAGATCTGAACAACAGCTACAGGTGCAGTGCCACAAACATGACAAATGGCTTGGTGGCCCTTTGCCTTCCTTTTCCACTTGGATAACTAACCATCTTGAGTGAAAATACTTGTAAAACCACCTTATGTGCCGAAAAACTGAAGTGCATATGAGTGGGCCCACTTGCAAAAAGACGGGAAGCGAAATTTCGCGAAATGGAGGCATTCTGGCCTTTTTTCCTATATGCGCTGCACCCCTTTCCTGTATGCGTCATGCCACTTTGAGGCCAGTTTTGAGGCACTTTCTGGAGTCCAAAATGAGTGTAGGATAGCTCGTTGGAAAGCCTGTCCTGTCTACTTTCCCACCCCACTAGAATTTTTGAATTTGGAGCTCATTTTACCCTCCAAATCTTCATTCTCCCAAGACTGCTTCCTGTGTGTCAAAATAGGGGCAGTGAGGCCATTTTTGAGTGTATTTTTCCCTCTTGGTGGCCAAGATCTTCTCCAAATTTCTTGCTCCCAGTGCCAATAATTATTATTTTGGACGCCGAACCCAAAAATGCAAACCATTTCTCATTTGGAGCTCCCAATCTTACGCGTCGCACCAGTGGCGCGGCGCGTATAAAGAAAAAACCTATTTTTGTGCCAAAAATTTGTCGTGCGACCAAAATTTTCCTGAATTCCTTGAAATTTGGGCTGGAGGTCCTCTATGAAGTGCTATGCTGTGCCAAGGAAGCTTCAACCAAGGTTCAAAGCCGATCTTGCTCTTTTAACTTTTTTGCTTCCTTTGTTGCTTCGCTCAATTTAGCCTTCAAGCTCCTTATTCAGGGTTTTGCACTCATGTTCCATGCCTTGTAATGACAAGCCATCCTCCTCAGTATGGAAATGTCCCTGTTTTCCTTCTCCAGCTTTTTCTCCAAGTGTAGGTTGACCCGATCCAACCAAGACTCACGGTCGTTGTTGATCTCTTGCTCCAAGGTAGTGAGCTCGATCCCTCTCTGCTAGACAACTTGTCGATTTTCACGAATGCTTTGCAGCTCCATGATCATCTGTTGGTCCTCAAGCTATTTGTTCTCTGCTCCAGATACTTGATGACCCATCTAGCCCTCTCAAAATTTAGTATCAAGTCCTTGATCTCTGTGTCCTGCTCCTGAATGATCATCCTAAGTTTGGCATTTTCTGCCTCTGTCTCCTCATCCGGAATGAGGATGACACCGGTCTCCTATGTACCTAATGGCCCCTCATCATGCACGGGCTCCTTTCCCTTGTCTAATACCTGTGTAGTCGATGCGAGAAGTGAGGCCCCTTCCACGCCGGGTGGAGATAACACTCGCTTTGCTGCTGCAAACAAGTGCCTACTGCCTCTCTGATATGTAATGAAAACTGGCATGGTAGTGGTCTCATGATGCTCATGCTGATAAGAAGAACCACCCAACTCCTTCTCGGGCCCTGATAGTACCTGTGGTGTGCTGAAGAAGTCACGGGAGATGAAGTCCTCCCAAGCAATGCCCTGCAATCCCAACTGATGATCTACCAAAATCCGAATGAGAGCGAAGTGATAGACACTGTTAAGCTGCTGCTGAGGGGTCTTATGCAGCATGAAGGTGTACATACTCTCTATATTCTTGCATATGAAAAATGGGAGGTTCATCATCCTCACCCTTGTAAAGTGCATGAGTAGGCAGATATGATAGGCATACAGTCTAGAGAACCTCCCCTCACAGCTAAAGTATTTCATGATCAACCTCATGAGTGGAGCATACTCATTCTTCAAGTATCTGAAGGGAAATACTCTTGTGAGCTCATCCACGAATCTGGTTTTAATGTAAGGCTCATAATGATGGCTTTCCACCTTCTTCTTCTTATGCCACTACTCCCCAACATTTAGAATACCTGTTTCCAATGATATAGCTTCGGGTGTCAAGGTGAAAGTGACCTCGGCCAAGGTAGACTGACTTCCATGTAGATGGAGCACAAATAACCGGGCCAACTCATGATGAACTCTGACATTTGTCACCCTTTGACAAAATTCGGAACATGATAAGTACAGGAAGGATGACATGGCAAGAGGGCATGCTTGTAACTCGGTGAGGGTAATGGGTTCATCCCTGACATGTCTGCCACTCTTGTGGTGTCTCCTGGGAGCCTGCTCTTCTGAAGATGATTCACTCTGTGTCTCCCTCTCATACTCAGACGAATGCTATGATGACATGACTACAATGTGGGCTGTGATAAGGCTGCCCCTTTGATGATGGTGTGAGGCTGGGTGCCTTTGTAGTATATGTTACCAAGGGGAACAATGAAACAGGGATTGTTAGGAAGGGAGTGATGAAATGAGAATAGGGGTTATAGGGAGAAGTTTGTTAGGGATGTGGGAGGAGTTTTGGATTTTTGATGGGGTAGGGTTTAGGGTTTCTATTGAGCAATAAGAGGAGGGGAGAGGGAATATGAGTTTGGTAGTGTTAGGGCAGTGATGATAGGAAAAATGGCATAGGGGAACAAGGGAAAAAGATAAGGAAGGGAAAAGGGGACCTTGGCATCAGCAATACAATTGCACAACCCTAGCAAAATGGTCTCTTGGTGTCTTCATATGGTTGCTTTAAGGGTTTTGTTTCATCTCCATCATTGGGCATTAAACCACCATGTATTTAACAAATTTGATGAACAAGTGGGTTAACAGAGCCTACCTTGCAAATTTATGTGCTTCCCAAAAAATTTGAGTGAATTTGGCATGTTCTGGGCACTTTGGTTCTGTGAACGGTGCTCTAGTTTGTGTGCGCCACGCTCTGGATATGCGCCGCGTGCGGTACAACTTTGAACTAGGGGCGGGGGCTGTGTGCGTCGCGCCCTGCGTGTGCGCCGTGCCCTTAGCTGTGTGCGCTGCGTCCTTAACCTCACCTCCAACCGACCTTTCGCTGCTTGTTTACCCCTCGGCCTGGATGCGCCGCGCGCAAAGCCCAGTGCGCCGCACCCTGGGTATGCGCCGCGCACGTTACAACTTTGAACTGGGGGCCGGGGCTGTGTGTGCCACGCCTTGAAAACCGACTCCCACTTACTCCAAATGCTCACCAACGCACTCCAATATCTTTGCTATGTCTCCCACTGGTTTTGATTTGCACAATGCCTCTGATTGTGATGGAAAACTTGTATATAAAGCTTTGGGAGAGATGAGTTTGATTTTTGCTTCTTCAAAAACCCATTTTCTAATGTTGTGTTTTGGCACTTTTTCATTGACTTTAGAATACACTGTTTTTCACTTTCCCTTTGAAATTTTAGCTCATATGACGAAATTTTCGGCACTCTTTGCAGGGATTGCACAATAGGTTATTTGGCCACAGAAACCATGACTACATTTGAAAAATCAATTGGCGACTTTTTTGCAAATTTTGTCATAAATGACACTGTTTGACTTTTCTTCAAAACAGAGTTTTGAAGAAGAGTCGAAGTCTATCCACATGATGATGAAGCTTTCTGAACCATAACTATGTAAGGGCCTCACTCTAGCCTACATGGCTCTGCTGGACATGTTTCAAGTACCGAATTGATGAATTCCTAGACCTATACCTCGAAATGACCTTCGTCCTTTAAAGGACCAGACCTTAACTGTCATGGACTTCGATGATGATTGATAAAAGACCTGAGCTAGCAGGAGCCAGACATGAGGGGGGATATGACTATAATGACCTTCTCCGTCAGATTATGGCATGCCCCTAGCGGAATGCAACTGGGAGAATGGAGTGGGACACCTAATCATGAAATACATAAAGAGTTTTGATCTCTGACGAAGGACTTGACCAGACCGATTCTAACATTGGCTCCAATGGGGGATGGTAGCTCCTTGGAGGTGCCAAGAACAACAGATCTCTAGAGGAGCTAGATAGTGCCTTCATCCATTGGGCTATGGAGTCATCATTTTGATAGATAATATCGGACTCTGACTCATTTATGACGCTGAAACGACAAAAAAAACTGACTCAAACTTGACATTAAAATGACTTAAAGACTAATTTGAACAACTCTAACGAAACTGAAATAAAATGGTATTTACAATGAAAGTGGAAGCAACATTTGATAACTTAGAAGTGGTACCGGTTGAGCAGCCGACCATTGACCGACCCTCCTGGAAAATCCTCTCCATTTATTTCCTTAAGAAGAAAAGCATTCTGCCCCCGATATGCTGCGATCTTGAAAGGACCTTTCCAAAGGTTCTTGAACTTAACATGCTTGCCTTTCTCCTCATTTCTTGCATCCCACTTTAGCACTACATCGTCCACCTAAAATTTATCCACCTTTTCCTTTCTATCATAAATTTTCTTGATTTTCTCCTGCAATTTGGATGTTTTCTTGAAAACTTCTTCCCTGGTCTGCTGCAAGTGGACCATTTGATTCAACCTCCTTTGCATTGGATCTTCTTCACTGCCGGCCTCTTGAAGAAGTTTGACAACCGAGGCAGCGAAAGAGGAAGGAAATACTATATCAACTCCATAAACCAGCTCAAACGGTGACGTACCTATGGACTTCTTCTAGCTTACCCGATCTGCCCAAAGCGCATTAACCAACCTTTTATGCCAGCTCTTCTTGTTCATTTCCAACAGCTTCTTGATTATGTTGACCAATGATTTGTTTTAGGATTCCGCCAATCCATTGCCTTGTAGAGGATAGGTAGTTGAATGACCCAAAATAATGTGATATTTATGAAAAAATTCTACCATCCGCTTTGATTTGAAAGCTTTTGCGTTATCGGTGATTAGCTTGTTCGGACAACCAAAGTGAGACAAGATGTTATTTTCGAGGAATGAAATGATCACCGCATCTGTAGCTTGTCTGGTGGGGATCACCTCAATCCATTTTGTGAAGTAATCTGTGGCTGTGAGGATCCATTTATGCTATCCAGAAGAAGTAGGATGAATTTCGTCAATGAAATCCAACCCCCATTGCTGAAAAGGGGCACTCACCTCTATGGGCTTGAGTGGTAGAGGCTGTAAATTTTGCTTTCCTTCAAAAATTTGACACTTGTGACAACGCTTAACCATCTTATACACATCAGCAAACAACGTCGGCCAATAGTACCCTGCTCTCAGAATTTTGTTCGCTGTTGACTTCCAAAAGAGGTGACCTCCACAGTCTCTTTGGTGGCAGTCCTCCATGACTTGCTTTGCTTCCTTTTTCACCAAAAAATTCAACAAAACTCCACCGGGATCTTTCCAATACAGTGCTTAAGAATGCAGAACTTGGCATCCTTCAACTTAAGCGTTCTCGCTTTGTTTCTAGTCATGCCGGGCGGAGGTGACAAATTTTTGAGCACATATATGATATCAGAATACCATGGAGAAAGAGCAAATGTTTTAGATATCTGAATTGGCGGTTCTTCATCATTTTCATCAGACAAAACAACGATCAGATTTATGTCCAAAGCATGCAAGTTTGGTTCAGCCATTAGCTTCGCCAATCCTTGTCCTTTCACCAATTTTGTGGGTCTTATTTCTATGTCATATTCCAGCAAGGTTGCAATCCACTTGCCTCTTCTTCCTTCCGGATCGGCCTGCACTAAAACATCCTTTACAACATCGTTAGGAACATAGGCCAGAACGTGAGAATGTAGAATATACACCCGGAAATCTTTCAATGCCTTCACAAGTGCAAGAGCCTGCTTTTCAATGATGTTATACTTTAAAGCTGCGTCTCTTATAGCTCTGCTGAAAAATGCAATGGGTCTTTCATGATCCTCTCTCTTCTGCAATAATACTGCTGCCATAGTATGCTTCGAAGCAAATGAAAACAATATGAAATCCTGAGTATAGTCCGGGCTTACTAGAACTGGTGTTGAGGAAAGTGCCAATTTGACCAAATTGAAAGATTTTACCGCCTCTTCCGTCCATTTCACTTGGCTGTCCTTCTTAAGCATGTTTGTCATTTCTTTTAGATGCTCCGCGAGATTAGGTACAAAGCGGCGAAGGAAGTTCATCTTGCCATTGAATGATTGTATCTCCTTTTTATTCCGGGGCAGATCTATTTGCTTAATCGCTTGCACACATGCCGGGTCAATACGGATGCCATCCTTGGAGATAATGTGTCTGAGTAGTTTGCCTTCTTCCATGGCAAACAAGCTCTTCTTTGGATTCAGCGACAAGCCATATTTTCTGCAATTTAGGAAGACAGTTTTAAGATGGTACATGTGCTCTTCATTAGATTTAGAAAACACCGTCAAATCATCCAAATACACTACCAAAAAGACATCCTTTTCGTTTGCAATAGCCAAGTCCATAGCACGCTGAAATGTGGCATCCGTATTCTTCAAACCGAAAGGCATTTTCGCGTAATGAAAGGTCCCCCATGGAGTGGTGAATGCTGTCTTGTCTCGGCCATCCTCATGGACAAAAACTTGGTTATATCCGGAATAACCATCTAGCAGTGACATGCGAGATGCCCCCACTGCTCACTGAAGTATATGGTCCATTTTGGGCAGTGGATAGTTGTTCTTCAATGAGACTTTGTTAATATTTCTGAAATCAATGCATAGGTGAATTTCCCCTGTCTTTTTCCTTACGGGTACCAAGTTGGAGATCCAATCTGAAAATCTGATTGGCACAATGATCCCTGATTTG
>APFE030469512.1:0-79360 GCA_000404065.3 Pinus taeda
AGATGAGTTCATGCAAACAAGGCGAGAAGATTTAATATATTTAGGAAAGAATCACCCTAAGTTTTTTTTGGCAAGAACTTCAACCAAGGAAGAAGAAAATTGAAAATAATATTACAGTTAGTCAATGGTTTGACTATTAAAGGCAACTTTATGAGAAATAATCAGAGGAGGAGCCTCCTCCCAGGATCAACACTAAGTACAAATATTTTCACATTATAAGAAGTAGAGATAGGAATTAAGAAGTTGAAAATAGGAAAGGAAAATGACTTGGTTGAACTTCAAGCATAATATCTAAAGTGGGGAATGAACATTCTTGCACCGCACATCATGGAAATATTCAACAAGGTCGTTCGGCAAGGATTCCCAAGAGATTGGACAACTAGTCTAGTAATACCCCTTTTTAAAAGTGGATACATTAGTAATCCTTCCAACTATAGAACCATTATGATCAATCCTTTGTTTACAAAGCTCTTCAGCAGCATGGTGGAAAATAGAATCAGTGATTGGGTGGAAGTCAAAGAAAAGAGGGAAAAAGGGAAAGCAGGTTTTAGGCCGGCACATTCTAAAGTAGATCATGGAATCATGTTGAGACACATTATTGAAACTGTTTGGGAGGGAAAAAAAGAAGTATTTTGCTTCTTTGTTGACTTCAAAAGCACATTTGACACGATCCCTAGAGATAAGTTGTGGAGTAGAATGTAAGAACTTGAGATTCCTTTGCATTATAGAGTTATTGTCCATAGGCTTTATGAAGAGGTAAAAGTCAAAATTAGAACTTCAGCAAGCATTTTAGAAAGCTTTAGAAGTGACATTGGAGTCAAGCAAGGTTTCCCTTTATCCCCTACTCTTTTTGGTTTATATATTGATAAATTGGAAGAGTGGTTAAATCTGAAAGGTGGGGATGGCGTTTGGTTGGGGGAGTTTGTTATAAAGCTTATTTTATATGTTGATGAACTTGTATTGATTACTAAATTGACCCATGGATTGTAGATGCACCTATATGCCCTTGAGCATTTTTGTAAAGCAGTGGGGATGCAAGTCAATACCAACAAGAGAAAAATAATGATTTTCTCAAATAAAAAAGAAGCATATCCAGCATACGTTCTTCTTTGAAGGCAACATTCTTGAAGAAGTAAATGAATACAAGTACCTCGAGATTGATTTCAAAAAGAAGCTTAATTAGGAGCACTACAGAAACGAGAGAATTTTAGGAGGGTGGAAAGCATTATATGCTCTTTAAAACAGATGTAGAGAGGTAGAGTTATGGGATTGGAAAATAAATAAAGTGATTTTTGGACTCCTAGTTTGTCCAGTGATATTATATGGGTGTTAATTGTCGGCTAGTAGCCATCCCTAATTCAAAATGGAAGAAAATTGAGAAAAACTAAAAATTCTTGATCATGAGCAAGTTTAAAATAAAAAGTTTGGTTTCTTATGAGATAATGTTGAGTGAAACAGGAGCAACTTCCATCGAAGCAATTGCTATGGTGCGTCTCGGAAGGTATCTTCAGAGAATTGAGCAAATGGTAAAAGGTAGATAACCTAAAGTTATCTTCAATGAAGGAATGAGTGAAAGAAAGAAATGTGGATGAGAAAAAAAAATGGATGCAAAAATGGAATATTTACCTCAATCTGTGTCCCACAAATAGCAATGATTTAAAGAGTTATGTTATGGAGAAGTTTTGTAAGAATATGTGGGGAAAAGAGTTGGGTAGAAAGAAGAAGTACTATGTTCAAGAATTCAAGCCCACGTGTGATCTACAACAAAAAGAGTACATTGGAGGTAGCAATCCAGGGAGAGCAAAGATTTGTATTGCTCAATTAAGAACTAACTTGCATCAATTGCGGTGTGAAACAAGTTGGTGGAAAAGACCTAAAGAAGCTTGGGAAGAGCAGGTGTGTACTTTTTTCACTTCTAAGCCAGTGGAATCAAACAAACATTTCATTTTGGAATGTGATTCTTTCAGAGACATCAAAGACAGTTACAATAGTATGTTAACATCGGTTCCTTGGCATTGTCTTTTCAATGAGGGGACTGTTAGAAGGTTGGGTCAGCTCATCATTAATTTGAATAATAAGAGGATTGAACTGTAAAAGGAAAAAAGCAGGAAAGCTAGTGGTCCCATAGACCATATCTAGTCTCGTGGACATTAAAATTTCATTTCATTTTTTTGGGAGTGACCAAAAAATATAACCAAGCGCTTTGTTTGTTTCCACCAGGACAAGATTGAAAACCTTAACCAGTTTGTCACCTTCACTGCTAAATATTATATATATATAGGATCAACCTTCATGGCTACCTCATAACACGAAGAGTATATCTAGCAACCTGCAAGCTAAATATACCAAATCTTATGATTGTAGAGAATCGGGGAGACAAATAAAACTTAAGACATTTTGTTTCTAACAAATTCCCTAACTTTCAAGGTCGCAGTATGGGTAAATTGAAAAAATACGAGATGGGTATTGAATTTGTTTAGAAAGAGTGGTTTGCTACTCTCTGCCATGTTTAAATTTTAATGATAGATATGTAGATCCATTGCGATAAGGTGTTCAAGGTATGCGATCTGGCATAGAGTTCCCACAATTTTGTTATCTCCTCCACCCATTTCCAATTTTCATGAGAAACATGTAGGTCCATGTAGATAAGGTATGAAGTGTATGCGACCTTAGGATAGAACTCCCTTGTGGGATTTAAAGTGTGTTGGCTCTTGTCAAATCATAAGTTATTGATATAGTTGGCCTGATGGTTGTTGGATATACTCTTGATGTTATAGTGGCAACCATAGATTACTGTTCAGGCTTAGTTTTTCCCAATTTTGACACCCTTTTCTAGACTTTACCTCTCCCATTTTGAACTATCTTTAACCTCTATTATGCCTATTTCGGTTATAATACCTAGGTTTTTTCCAAAAGGGTGTTGTTTACTGAAGGTATGCAAATTAATATGAAAAAACGTCTTTTACCCTAACCTTAAGCATTCCTTAAAGCTAGTTGTTCTTTATTTAATTATCATGCCAACTAATCTAGAGTTATTTTCCAGATTTGTTTTGATTCGAAATAGACCTACATTTCCTACAGACACCGTATGTGATCCTATTTCCTGCAGACGCTCTAAAATTCCTGCAGACACGGATTTCTTGCAACCACCTAGATTTCCTGCAGCAAAATCAGTAGTTAGCTATGTTCCACGAATTTCTAAATCAAACGAGAACATGGGTTTTGTGGGGAATCTATCACATATGGATGTTTTCCTATTGGTTGTTTCAGATTTGCATGAAACCGCCCAGATTTTCATACCTTTTCTCGTTGGCCATATGAAGGAAAGCTATAGCCATTTAATGAATTTTGTTTAATCCATGCTTTCAGTCATGGATTAGACTCAATATGGCTAAATTTGATATTTGTAACAAGACTGTTAGCTGATGGCTTAGATTAGTAATTTTCCTTACTTCGAGCCACATATGGGATTTTGTATTTGTATAAAAAAATTCTGGTTTATATGGTAGGGGGTTGCTAGGTTGGTTTCAGCTGATAGTGTATATCAAATTTTACTCGAATGTTATCTTTTCAGATTAATACAATATTATATGTTTTGTCTATTTCATTGAGAAAGCTATTCTAATTTGAAGGGGTTGTGAGTAAGGGAGGGCCCCCTTTGCTCACAACTCCTGTAGTTTAGTGTGTATGCATTTTATTTCTGTTATGTAGTAATAATGTATTCTTACAACTAATGTACTCTTTTGGATATATCAACAGCAAATGATTGAATGAATGAGTTTCATGTTAATGTGTGGATTTCATTTAATCAAGATTTGATTTATAATGCTGAGTGAATTTATGAGTTTGTTGTAAGTTTGATTTTTGTATCTTTTCCTAATCAACATGAGCAATACTAAGAGATGTAGAGGGATGTTTCAATCCACTCCATAGACTTTGCTGCTAAATTATTGATGGAGAAAAGAGGCATTATTTTTGTATGATAGACTAGTTAGATTAATCAGCACTCACAGTGTTAAGCCTGCATATATTTTGCACAACATCTCACAAGCTTACCTGCCCTGGGTTGATGATTTATGTTAATCAAATTATAAGTTTATAATTTGACTCAAAATTTTGGTGCCATTGCCGAGGAGGTTCTATGGGATAATACTGATGTGTTTTTGTATCACGTGTATTGTTTGGAATTTTCAGGACTGGGGGAGTCAAAGTGTTAAGATGAAGGGTAAATCCTACGCACCTGAGGAGGTCATAAATTCTCCAAAGTTGTGTCCTGATTGTTTAGTAGGTAATTTTCTTTGAAATTGTTTGCATACTAGATGATAGGGTCCAACATCTAGAAATGTCTTTTGTGGTGGTGTGAGCACCACTTCATTTACTAATACACTGGCAAGGAAAAAGAAGTCTGTAATATATAAGGCAGCAAGGGAACAAGAGTTTGAATAAGAGGTCTGTGATCTTCAAAAGAGCCCAGAACATATTCCTACTTCTACAGTAACAACTTCTACAAGAAAATATTTTGTTGCTTCTCATTTTGAATCTCCTCTCACAAGGAAGACAACATCTTTGCTTAGTGGTCAGCCTGAAAAGGAATTCCTCATCAATCCTATTCAAGAACCAAAATTTCAAACCACTGATTCCACAAAATCTATAGTTTACAAAGGCCCCACTTCCTTTTGATCCAAAATGGCTTATGAAGAGGGGACTAGTCACACAGATGGATATGATGAGAAGGAAGAAGAAATGGTCATATTTGAATTCCCTATTAGGGAGGCTAGTTGAGCTACTTAAATGAAGAATATTCCTTCCTCATCCTTACCTAACTTTCATGGGGTTCTCAGTGAAGATCCTGATGCATTTTTGTTCAAGTTTGATGTGTTATGCAGGAGATATTAGTATTCTTCCAATGCTTAGAAGATGAAGTTGTTTCTTGCAACATTGAAGGATGTAGCTCTCAAGTGGTTTATGGGGTTGGCTTCAAACTCCATTACAACTTGGGATGAAATGGAAAAGGTATTCTTGAAGAAATATCAATATTATTACAAGACTATGGACCTCAAAGAAGAAATGGCATGACTCAGAAGGAGGGGGAGAGTCTTGAGGACTTGGTGGAGAGATTTCAGTATAACCTACAGAGATCCAAGATGAATCAACTGAGAAAGGATAGTAAAAGAACATTTTTTCTTAGCGAAATCAAACCAGAATCTTTGGAGATTTTGAACTTAATGAGAGGAGGTGACATATCAAAGTTGGGTTATGATGAGGTATGTGAGATATGCTAATGATATTCAAGAGGAAATTCTAAAGTTGGAGGACGAACAAGAGATACTTCTTCCAGGCTTATCAAGTCATTTGCTGGAGTTAGAGTAACCAGAGCTGAAATTGGTAATTTATTTGAAAACTTTAAAATTGATATTCTTATCACATTATCTTCTCAATTAGATGTTTTGTAGGCTAGGAAGAAATAGGAAAAGCAAGAGGAACTGGAGAAATCCTTAGCTGTGTTCTATTTGAAATGCAGGAAGAAGCATGCCTTGAGGGAATGTCCTACAAAAAGTATAGAGGTATGCCGAATTTGTGAAGCTAAGCATTCCACCGATCAATTCCCTTCACTTCCTGACATTAAAGCAACATATCTAGCAGATCATGGAGTTATCAATGCACTTTATGCAATGACACCTCAAAGACCATGGTAACAGCATGCTACACGTATGTCTTAGCCGCATTATCAAGTTCCTTATACTCAAAATCAGATGTGGAATATTCCAATGCCCTAGCAACCTTGGCCTCCACAACAGCCTTGTCAAGGGAACTTTTCTTACCCTACCACACAAAATTTTCTTTCTCAAAACTTTTATCCACCGCAACCCACACAATAGCAAACGGTTCAACTTCAACAGTAGCATCTTCAATTTCCTACCCCACCAAATCAACCTTGTCCTACACAACTTCTTGCCCAACCAGTGTCTAACCCCAATAAGAAAACCATCCAATCCACTCACAAAATTGGTTTGGTCACCTATCCCACTTTTCCTACCTACTGTATTGCACCACAATTGTTGTAGGAAATTTTTGTTCCTGTGTTATAGGAATTTCCTGTGTCGCTGTAGGAAATCCAGCTTAGATCCAGAAAAGTGGTGACCCAGCCCGGAAAAATTGAAGACATTGTGGAGGAAGATACTCTAGAAATGCTTGAAGTTGAAACCACACCTGAACCAGCAGGACAGCCTAATTCAAGGCCACAAGAACCTTCCTCATCCCATACGATCCAACCTCCTTTTCCAGAGAGGTTGGAAATGAAACTAAAACAACCTGAGTTTGATCTTGTGTCTAAACTGAGAAATGTATGCATTAAGATCCCATTGCTACAAGAAATCAAATATATCCTAATCTATGCAAAAACCGTAAGGGATCTATGTACCAAGAGACTAGGAAGGAAAAAGAGAGAAATCTCTACAATTCAAGTAGGTGGAAAGCTTTCAAGTTTAATGTCTACCAGATTTGTTACTGAAAAAATATGCAGACCGTAGAATCCCTGTGGTTACCACCTTTATCAATGGAAAGCCTATAAAAAACACTTTAATTGATTTGGGTGCAGCCATTAATGTGATGACTATGGATACCTTATCTTGAATAGAACCTTTGACTTATTTCCTACTCCTACCATTTAGAGCTAGTGGACAGGTCTAAGTTAAAGCCAAAGGGGGTATTAGAAGACAATGTCAGCTCATTAGATTCTTGGAAGTACCCTGCATATTTACGTTCTTCAACCTAAAGCCAACTTAGGAGGGCATCCTTTGATATTGGGGAGACCGTGGTTAGCGATGGAAGATGCTTATATAGGGTGTAGGTATGGAAACATGACCATCACTCATGGGCTGAAACAAAGCACATTAATTTGTATCCCCCTACTCAACCTCTCTTAAGATCAGAAAATACACATTGGGTTGAAGAAGAAGAGCATGATTCGTAATGTACCCGACCAGTTTTGACAATATCCCAAGCTATGAGCCTTAAAGAAAATTTAGAAGAGAATTTGATAAATTGTTTTATTTCTAATCTTGATTTTTCACGGCAAGAAGAAGGGCAGTCTAGTCATAATATAGATTTCATTACTAATCTGCAGGATTTTCATGAGCATAGTACAACATCTGAATTACATTTAGCCCTATTATCTACATTTCCTGCATATTCCATGATTGAATGGGAGAGTAAGGTGGTTGAGATATTTTCTAAAAAACCTTTGAATATTAATTCTTCCTTAACCCTTGAACAGGAAAAACAATTAATTCAAGCATTGAAATTATTTTTAGACACTTTTGCTTGGGAATACACAAATTTGAGAGGCATTCACCCATACACATGCATTCATCATATTTATATAGAAGATAAAGCTAGGCCTGTGACACATCCACAAAGGAGGATGAACCCCGCTTTAAGGGAAATTATGAAAGATGAATTGCAAAAATTGTTAAATGTAGGGTTCATCTATCCTGTCTCAAATAGCCAGTGGGTATCTCTGTTGGTTATTGTCCCCAAAAAGAATGGTAAATGGTGAGTGTGTGTGGATTACAAGGAACTAAATAACGCTACCTTGAAAGATCACTTTCCCATACCTTTTATAGACTAAGTACTGGACACTTTAGCAGAAGAAAAAAAAATTATATATATATATATTTCCTTCCTAGATGGGTTCAGTGGGTAGAATTAGATTAGGATAGCTCCAGAAGACCAGGAAAAGACTACATTCACATGTCCCTGGGAAACCTATGCATATAGGGTATTACCATTTGGTCTATGCAACACACCAGCCACATTCCATCGGGCTCTCCTTGGTATTTTCTCTGATCTTTTGCATGATTGCATAGAGGCTTATATGAATGACTTTATAGTTATGGGTGACAATTTTGAAGAGGCTTTACATAATCTTGAGAAATTTTTGCAGAGATGTAAAGAAACGAATCTCTCATTAAGAAATGATTTTTTTTTTTTATGATTATGAATGAAGGTATTGTTTTGGGTCATCATGTTTCTGCTGCAGGAATTAAAGTTGATCCAATAAAGATTGAAGTTATTGCAAAGCTTCCCCCACCAGCAAATCAAAAGGGAGTCTGAAGTTTCCCTGGATATGCAGGCTACTATAGAAGGTTTGTTGAAAATTTTACAAAGGTAGCCTCTCCATTATTTAAATTATTGACTAAAGAAGTTAAATTTCATTCAGATGATGAGTGTCAAGTTGCCTTTGATACACTAGAGGAAAAAATTTCTTCAGTGACGGTCTTGAGAGGCCCAGATTGGAAATTTCCCTTTCATATTTCCACTGATGCCTCTGATTCGGCCATAGGAGTAGTACTGGGTCAAAATGAGGATCCTGTAATCCATGTTATTTATTATGTTATTAAAAATTTAGCTCTTGCAAAGTTAAATTACATGGTAACTGAAAAAGAATTCCTTGTTGTGATTTATGCTATTAATAAGTTTAGACATTACATCACGGGCTATGAAGTTTTTGTACACCAATCACTCTGTCATTCAACATATCATGAATAAACCAGTTACTAATGGCAAGATTACTAGGTGGCTCTTGTTGCTACAGGAATTTGACATCACAGTATTGGATAGGCCTGGAAAGGAAAATTAGGTAGTTGATTTCTTATCTAGACTCAACCATGCAGGTGAGGATGTTCCTGTTAATGATAGCTTTCCTAATGAAATTTTGTTTTCTATTTCTGTTAAAACACCTTGGTTTGCAGACATGGCCAATTACCTTCCGACAAGAAAGTTGCCTCCTTACTTTTCATCTAATCAGAAAAAGAGAATTATTAGGAAAAGTGTTGATTACTCTTGGATTAGGGGAGATCTTTTTTTCACCGGACCTGATTTTATTATCTGCAGGTGTGTCAGGGAAGATGAGATCTATGACATTTTGAGATCCTATCACGATGAACCATGTGGAGGACACTTTACAGACAAGCAAACAGCTTACAAGATCCTTCGCTCAGGTTACTATTGGCCAAGTATTTTTAAACATGCAAGAGAATATGTCTAGAAGTGTGATAGTTGCAAGATAATGGGGCAGCCTGTACAATCAGACGAGATGCCTTTGTAGCCATAGGTTCTCATAGAACCTTTTGAGAGGTGGGCTCTTGATTTTGTAGGTCCCATCAAGCCTATGTTCAAAGGTAAAAGTATATTTTAGTTTGTATTTATTATGTTACAAAGTGGGTGGAGGAAAGAGCACTACCTAGAGCAACAGAGAAAGCAGTGGTAGATTTTCTTTTTTCTGATATTTTTTTAAGATTTGGGGTACCTAGGGAGATAGTCATTGATCAAGGTACTCAGTTTGTGCCAAAGCTTATGCAGGACATTGTGTATAAATATCAGATTACTCATCGGAAGTCCACCCCTTATCATACACAGGCCAATGGGAAAGTTGAATCAACAAATAAGGTGTTGGAGACAATCTTTACCAAGACAATGCAATTACATAAGAAGCATTGGTCTGATCAACTTTCTGAAGCATTGTGGGCCTATAGGATCACATGGAGAAATACCACTAGATTTTCTCTTTATGAACTGGTGTATGGAAAGAAAGTTTTATTTCCCATTGAATTTCAAATTAGGACTTTTAAGATGTAAGAAAATTTGGGTATAGACCTTGATGAAGCTCAGCAGTAGAGAATCTTACAGCTCAATGAGTTGGATGAGATTAGGCAAGATTCTTTTTAGCATACTGACTTGATTCAACAACAACGCGCTAAATGGCACAACAAATACATTAAAAAGAAGCATTTTAAAGAGGGAGACTGGGCATTATTGTATGATTCAAAATTTAAGAACTTTAAAGGAAAATTTAACACACATTGGCTTGGCCCCTATGAAATTGAGAATGTTTTTGATAATGGATTTGTTTGGGTTAAAATGATTGATGATGGGAATGTTACCTTCTTGGTGAATGGGCACAGACTCAAGTTATATCAAAAATCCCAATCCAAGGAGGAATTTGTGGAAGAAATTGTGAAGAAAAGAGAGCTAGAGATGGTGAGAGAAGGAGTCATTCCTTCCACTATCTCTTCTTGATTTCCTACTGACACAATGAGCTCACTCTGCTCCTCCTTGTGCTCAGTAAACCATTAGAGGAATGTATATTGGGTATAGGTTTATTCCTTTTTCCGAGCTCAATGGACTAGTTATGGAAAAGGATCCCCCTCAGAGTATTATTTTCCAAGTGTTTAGACTCTCTAAAATTTAAATATGGAAAGCATGGACCGCCATGGGCTTGTTAAAATTACAGGTCAGTAGGTCTGTTAGGATTCTCTCAATAAATTTTATTTTCAATTAATTCTAGATTGCTTGCGTTGGACTGATGGGGGATTTCTTAAGACCCTCCCTGCAAAAATCTTGGCCCATCGACATTAGTAAGTTGTATGGGTGCAATATCAGATTCTTATGATGCCTTGAAGCTTGTATGCCCTAATGACAGGCTATCTCGCTAGCAGCAATAGGGAATCACTATGGCTCCTTGACTGTTGGATCCTACAGGGGGTTCGACAACAGCTCATTAATTCACACCAAATAGGATGCATCAGGGTACATTAGTCCTCACGCTCATAAAGGAGATGGGCCTTACATTGGTTAAAAGTTGACCTGAATGGATGGTAATCCAATGAGGGCATTGCACACTCGACATCAGCACCTTTATTCATGTGCAATGAATTGTACACAAACGAGGGAGAAGTGTTGTTTGATGGTTCGCTTTCCTACAAAAGTTCCACAAGTCATGGTTTGGTTTCCTATATAAGGCTTAGCAGTCATGGTTACATTTCTTGTAGCAACACCTTGATTTTCTGGGAAAAAAAACCATAGATGGAACATTAGCTTAAATTATTTAAAGTACTGACATATTTTAATTACTAGTCGAGATCATGAATTATGAGGTCATACATCTGATTTAACTATTAAGTGGGTTATCATCTCAAGGATAGGCACACGTCATCCAAGGACTAGACTGTTGGAAGGTAAGAATGGTAAAGTACATCCGGCGACAAGACACTTGAGGTAAAGGGTAATTAATGCTTTAATTTTTAACACTTGTATGATTTTTTAGCTATGGTTACCCTTGTGGAAAAATGCGGTTGCAACCCGATGCATCACAATTGCAGCTCCACGCCTGATTGCCATGATTCTGACATGACCAATGGACCTACTCTCCATATCTTTCTGCAGGTTGGATCATGATGATAATCATGATAACGACCTGTCTCTCAAAAATCCTGTGATTTTTTATCATTTTCAATATTAAGCCCTCCCTTGTTGCATGAGTCCTTTGCAAAAGCTTAACACGATATTTCTGAAGAAGTGCATGCGTCCCGTCTTCCCATTTTTCACCATGTCAAAATTGCGTGCCCCCATTCGCTTCAAGACACAAGGCCCTGAGTTGCTGGAAGATGACCCTCGCTGTAAGGCAAGACTGGAAAAAATAAGGTGGCTGCCATTTTTCCAACGATTTAGCAACCACAATTCAGAGGTAACAAAATCTTTTTCCTTGAATTTGAATGGCGATAAGGCTCAAGTTGGGGATGTCCAGTTCAGATTGACTAAGGGTTTGGTGGCGCAGGCATGCAGAATTCCACAACTAGGAGAATGCTAGTTTAAAAACTAGAGTTTCAATAAGGGCTTGTGCGCATCTTTTCTCTAGAAAGAGCATTCAGATCCTGACTGGAGTAATGGGATTTCGCATGATTTCTTGAAAAGTAAGTACAAAACTTGTTGTTTTTCCTGAAGAAATATATAATGTGTGAAGGTCACTTTAGGCTCGCATTCTTGTTTCAGATTCGGGTCCTCGCCCATTTTCATGACAAGCCGTTAAATTTACCGTATTATTTGAGAATGTCTCTAATGAAGATGTCAATGGCCGCCAAGGAGAGGGGGGCCAATTTAGAGGAAAACCTTTATCACCATGGGCTGGTGAAAATCATCCTGGTGGAGGTTTTGAAATACAAGAAGCGGACATGGGAGGAGTTCTTGGCCGAGAATTACTTTGCAGAGAATGAAGACTCTAATTCCTCAGATTCCATGGAGGAAGCACAAGCAAAAAAACCGAAGAAAAAGTTGCGGAAACATGGGCTACAGGTAAAGGAAAAAAGAGGAATATAAAGACTCTGACCCTTCAGAGCCTACAGAGGAAAAACCGGTAGAAAATTCGAAGAAGAAGCCTCAAACCCTTAGGCTACAGACGAAGGAAGAAGAAAAGGATGAAGAAGTGGTGGTGATAGGGGAGACTGTGGGAAAAAATCCTAAGTCAAAGAATGGCACTTCCACCTCTGCTAAGAGATTTACCAAGAGCTAGGTTGTTCAGCTGGCTATAAAGGATACTGCGGAGGAAGAAGTGTTGCTTGAGACACTTGACAAAAAGAAGGAGAAACATCATGGCCCACCCAAAGATAAGGAAAATATAGAGTCAGCTAAGTTCATTGGCAAAGAAGAATGTCCTTCCAGAACTCTCTGCTGCATGGAAGCGGGAATGACACAGCAAGAGAACAGCAAGCAGAGGAGGACCTTGGTTCACCTCAATCCCTCCAAGGGCATCAAGAAGGGGAAGTAACCCCCCAGAAGAGACTGTCTCTGCAGGAATTGGAAGAAATCATCACTGAGCTCACTATTTCGGAGAGAGCATTGAGAAAAGAAAATGAGACCCTGAGAGAGAACAACCCGTGTATACAAAAATAACATGAGGAGTGGGTTCAGAAAGCAGCCTGAATTATGAAAAAGAAGCATGCTCAAATTGATCATCTGGAAAAGAAGAATGAATTATACAAGGGTCAAATTCCTACAGAATCCAGCGGTGACCAGTTGGACCAATTGGTAGTGGTAGTAGATCAGTTGGCTGCAGTAGCTGCATCTCAGGACAAGGAATGATTTCCTTTTTTCTTTCTTGTTTGCAAAATATGTAACATTTTTTCTTGCACAAGGGGCATGCAAGAAGCTAGGTGTGGGGGAGATGTTGGGGCTTGGTTTTTCCCAATTTTGACACCCTTTTCTAGACTTTAGCTCTCCCATTTTGAACTATCTTTAACCCCTATTATTCCTATTTCGGTTATAATACCTAGGTTTTTGCCAAAAGGGTGTCGTATGCTGAAGGTATGAAAATTAATATGAAAAAGTGTCTTTTACCTTAACTTTAAGCATTCCTTAAATCTACCTACTCTTTATTTAATTATCATGCCAACTAATCTAGAGTTCTTGTGTAGATTTGTTTTGATTCGAAACATGCCTGCATTTCCTATAGATATCTTGTGCGACCCTATTTCCTGCTGACGCCCTGGAATTCCTATAGATGTGGATTTCGTGCAACCGCCCAAATTTCCTATAGCAAAATCGACGGTTAACTATGTTCCATGAATTTCTAAATCAAACGAGAACATGGGTTTTGTGGGGAATCTATCACATATGGATGTTGTACTATTGGTTGTTTCAGATCCACCAATGAAAGGGGCCCAAATTTGCAGACCTTTTCTTGTTGGCCGTATGGAGGAAAGCTACACCCATGTAACGAATTTCATCTAATCCATGTTTTCATTCATGGATTAGACTCAGTATGGCTAATTTGATATTTTGTAACAGGACTGTTAGCCGATGGCTTAAATTAGTAGTTTTCCTTACTTCGAGCCACATATGGGCTTTTGTATTTGTATAAATTTTGTTCTAGTTTATATAGTAGGGGGTTGTTGGGTTGGTTTCAGCTGATACTGTATATCAGATTGTACTCGAATGTTATCTTTTCAGATTAATACAATATTATATGTTTTGTCTATTTCATTGAGCAAGCTCTTCTAATTTGAAGGGGTTGTGAGTAAGGGAGGGCCCCCTTTACTCACAACTCCCGTAGTTTAGTGTGTATGCATTTTATTTCTTTTATGTATTAATAATTTTTTCTTATAGCTAATGTACTCTTTCGGATATATCAGCAGCAAATGATTGAATGAGTGAGTTTCATGTTAATGTGTGGATTTCATTTAATCAAGATTTGATTTGTAATGTTGAGTGTATTTATGAGTTTGTTGTAGGATTGATTGTTGTATCTTTTCCTAATCAATATCAGCAATACTAAGAGTTGTAGAGGGATGTTTCAATCCATTCCATAGCCTTTGCTACTAAATGATTAATGTAGAAAACAACCATTCGTTTTGTATGATTGACTAGTTAGATTAATCAGCACTCACAGTGTTAAGCCTGCATATATTTTGTGCAACATCTCACAAGCTTACCTTCCCTAGGTTGATGATTTATTTTAATCAAATCATAAGTTTATAATTTGACTCAACAATTACCATGACTTAAAATTACTCCAACAAAATTATTGATTCACCATAGCTTAAAATAAATAAATAAAAGGCACTTTGTGCACATTCATTTATCTTTATCTTTATTTTCAATAACTTTACGATCATTTTTGCATTTCATATGTTCACCATTGCCTTTAATCACCTTCACATGTTCACCTTTCACCCCTATTTTGTAAATGGATGGCGTATATGCAATTCAATATAACATACATCACATATCACAATCTAGTAACATGTTTCAAGTGTACTCCAAGTTACAAAGTTATATGAAGTAGATAACTTTGAAATAGATTATGATTAGCATGGTAACCAACATAGATTTATCTTAACTCTTTATGTCTCAAAGAAAAGCTTTCATACTTGATAGATCTAGAGTTAACATAAATATATACTAGTTAAAATAAAAAAACTAATTCCCCTAATTTCCCTAATAATAAGTATAGAGGAAGCCACTCTTGGTTAAATCTGATAATCTTTAATTTATTTCTATTAGAGTTTTATTTTTTAATTATTATTATACCTGCCACAGTTATGGTATAAGGCATTCAGTTTTTCCTTTGACTAGATATAAGTTTGTCTTTGACCACAAAATTATGAAACTTATGCATAGTTTAACATTAGGAATTCAATTTTGTTAATTTTATTATATTAAATTTATTTATTTGTAAGGTGATTTGGTTGAAATCTTATTATGGGTTGTTTAAATAGCTTCCATTTCTATAGTTAATAATTTTTTGTTTTCATTTTATTTCCCTTTTATTTAACTTTCTGATTTTTTTCTTTTTCTTTTTTCTATTATTTCTATTTTCATGAACTTTAATTTTTCACAATATCTTCAATTTTAAATGACTTACTATTTTATTAATAACATATTTTAATATATTTAGATATAAAGAATTATATATATTAATAAAAATAAAACACAAAACACACACATAGATATATGTATGTTAATATAAACAATATTACCTAATCATATTTCTTAATTTTTGGTGATAGCATTCAACAATACAATATTTTATTAGTTGTTTTATTTTTGTAATGAAATTTTTAGCTTTGTTATTTTTTTGTTTAATTAATCTATATTTAAGCTAAGCACTAGGTACTAGCTACTATGTAGCCCTTCTTGATAAATGAAGTGTTTATTAATAATTATAAAATTACTTTTTATTAATAATGTGATTGGGAAATGAAAATGATTTAGAATTATTTAGTTTTACAATAAATTTAATGTTTATTTTAATATAATGGCTGCTTTTTTGCTTTTTCTTATTTTTGAATTAGTTTTACTTCAAATCTAAACAAGAATTATTAGAATGATAGATTTGAGTTGTTAAATCTATATGGTTCGAGTGTCCCAAATATCTTTGACGATTGGGATCTATTTATACATTCAAAAATGCATTTCAAGTAATAAAAAATAGTGATCTCATCCGAAAAGCGTATCATTTAATTTTGACAAAAAAGAAAAATGTATAATAATTAAAAATCAAATTTTTTTAATACAAAAACCTCTTGATACAAATATGTGTGTGTGTGTTTCTTAAAAATTCTAACAAATTATTAAATTATATATATGACAAAATTAACTTTGTATCTACCATACTCTTAGAGGCATGAAATCTCTCAAGATGCAAGTTCATTTTTGAGTGCAAAATTTAAAGAAGTGTTTACAAGAGATTTGATTTTTGGTTTACTTTGGTTACCATCCATGAAATGTGCGTAAGTACTCAGGGGTTTACATAATACTTCATAATACGGTGATTTCCAATTGAGCTACCCCCACTAAGAGATATATATGAAAAAAAGTTTATTATAAATATTAAAATTATATACATTTATTAATTAAATTTAAATATAAAATTCGTCAATTGAGTTGCTTCCATAGAGAGATAAATTTTAATAATGAACACTCCATTACATTGATCAAATAATATTACATATATACATAAAGTGTTGTTTCAATACAGGAAAACTGTCTTGGACACACAATTAGTTGGTTATGAGAATATCTCAACCACACCCCAATCTAGGAAACAACTAGATCTAAACAAATCCTAGAGAATAGGAACAAACTCTTGTACGTAGAATGAATCACAACAAAGACAAGTAGGGATTATATTTCCAAGTTGCCCCCTTAATAACTGCTTATCTCAATCTCAATCAGCAAGATCTACATCTGGTCCAATCTGGAAATTACACCTCGTACCTTATTCATGCAAATTGTTGATTTCTGTAGTTTGGGAGGTACTCCAAGCCCTAGGGTTTAAGGTTTGGAGGGAAAAAGCGCCACAAAGATTACTTGTGGGCTTGGAACCCAAGTATGGAGTTTTGCACCAAATCGTGTTTTGGGCATTTCCAGGAGCACATTTCTACATGTGATGGCATGATAGGATAGAGGGTGGAAAGGAGAATCCAATACTTTGAGAATCATCAAATTCCGAATTGTAAAAGTGGAGAAATGAATTTTTGAAGTTGGAAAATAATTATTTGATATTCAAGCCATGTAGGATTGAAGTAAAATTGTCCAAAAGACATGTCTCTTATTAAATTCATGGAGCCCCTCATTTGTGTATAAATAGAGGGTGAGTTGATGGCATTTTCTCATCCATTACAACAACACAAGAGCTCTTAAAGAACTCATTCAAGGGAGAGGAAACCTTTGAAATAGCCATAGCCAAGGAGGACAAACAAGGAGGAGGTTCAGGGCCTTTTTTGGAGGAGAATAGACCACTGTTAGGAAGTCTAAGTAGCTGGGCTGGAGGGTTGAGGTTGATGGGAGTAGATCTAGGCCAATTTGGAAGGTGTATAGGGTGGTTTAAGGTGTATTTTACCTACAACAAGCAAGTCGCGACCTTGGAGACTTCTGTGGATAGGGCTCCAGGCTTATTTGTAGCTAGGACAACAGGCCGAGAGGTTTTATTGTGGAACATAATAGAACGCAAGCCTTGTGTCCTCACACAGGTAGCAGTGTTGGCCTATAAAGGGCTAGTTTGTTCCCAGGACAATGTCAAATAAGAAGGGAAGCCTTGTGAAGGGAAGTCATAGCTAATTATAGCACTTGTGTAGTTTTTTTAAGGTGATTGTAGCATGCAGATTTCCCTAACTAGGTTCAGTGAAGAACAACATTGAAAATGGAGCAGAATTTGTCTTATGTTGGGTCAAGAAGTGACCAGTTTTGGATCAGTTTATCTTGCAGCCTATGAGTGCCATTTGGAGGACCTTCCATGGTGGTGAAGAGTCCATCCTAGGAGCAGAATCTACAGTGAAGGATTAGGAATCATTGGTCTGGTGGAGGGTAGCGTGTTGATAGCCCAAGGTAGCCCTATATGAGTTATATTGATGTGAAAAAGAGGAGCTAAAGGTTGGGTGAAGATCGGTGCCGAAGTGCAACACCTTGATGGACAAAGGTGAATATTAGCCTGGTAGTTTGGAGCTCAGAATCAGGCCTACACAGAGAGAAAATTGGATCAGCCCGTGTACATGTAGAAAAAGTGACTTGCAGCAATGTTAGGTGGCAACCCTCCTCGAGTCTCGATGTGTTGTCCTTTGAAGGACTAAGGGGCAGCTAGTTAACAATATGAAAGTGAAGGACCAACAGGACAAAATACGACATTGAAGCTGCAATGAAGTCTGTCATTGTATCGTGTATACCATAGACTGTTGTATTATTCATATTTGGTTTAATATAACAAAGATTGGTGATTGTACAATTTTGTTTAAAAACGTGTATATTTGTACATATGTGATTTACTGCTTTATATTTCTGCTATGAAAAGTAGTTCTTGTTAATAGTCTTGGTTTGGTAGCATCAGTGATTTTAAGATTCTAACATAGATCCAAGGTCGTGGAAATCAACATGGTATCATAGCCAGGTTTGATCTACTTTGGAAGTAAGTAAATTAGAGTTGTGCATAGTCAAATACAACGTGAGAGGGAGTTGGTCACGTTGTAAGTGAAGCGCTCACTACAATGTCAAAGTTTCAGGCAAGTCTCCAGTATGAGGACATGTTGGAGGGGTTTTCCAACTATTGTCCTTAGAAGGAAAGGATCAAGTTGGTCTTGCAGGTCAACAAGATCTGGGAGTTCGCCAAGAAAGAGGTTAAGAAGCCATCCGACCCTAACGAATTGGAAATATTTGAAGATTTGGATGTGAGGGCGAGATTGATCATCTTAGACTGTGTGAAGGATGCCCTAATACCTCATTTGTCAGGGAAGAAAAATACACATGAGATGTGGATGGCTCTTCAGGATTTGTTCAAGAATAAAAACGAGAACCAAGTACTCGTATTGGAGGATAAGTTGAAATCCGCCAAGATGATAAAGGGTGAAAGTGTGACCTCATATCTGACGAGATTTTCTCAGTTCAAAGATGCACTTGCTACCATCGGTGTGACTATCTCGAATGGAGATATGGTAAGGATTGCCTTGAAAGGATTCACTGAGGAATGGAAGCCCTTCATCAAAGGGATCGCTTTCAGGGAGAAGTTTCCACACTGGGATAGGTTATGGGATGACTTCATTCAGGAAGAGTTGCGAGATAAGGATCTTCATCCAAAGAATAAGTCTTTCGATGATGATGTGGCACTTGCAACATGAATGAAGGGTAAGCAAAAGAAGGACTTGAGTAAAGTTAAGTGTTTCAATTGTGACGATATGGATTATTATTCATCAATATGTATGATGAAGAAGAAGGGAGATGGTGAGAAGAGGTAAGGAAAGAAGGTCGTTGGTGTTTCCGCTTCATCTAAGATAGATGATCTCACTAGGAGATTAGAAGAGGAGGACTTTACTATGATTTCTCATTTCTCGCAAGGTATTATCAATGAGGATGGATGGTACGTGGATAGTGGTGTGACGAAGCATACGATAGGGTCATAGAAGGTTTTTGAAACTCTAGCTAAATTTGACTCAAAGTTGTACATGGTGTTGGGCGACAAGAGTCAGTGAGAAATCCGATGATTAGGTATTATGTCATTTAGGATGGAGACAGGACATGTGATGCAAGTCTAGGATGTATTGTTCATACCAAGACTCAGATATAGCGTGATTTCTGTCTCGATGATTGAGAGGAAGGGGTATGAGGTCTTGTTCCAGGATGGGAAGGCAAGAATCAAGCCCAAAGGCTCTAAGTCTAGTGGGATTGTACTCAAAGTCAGAGAGTATGGTATCTACAGGTTGACGGGAAAGCCTGTGGATCATGGAAAGAAGCAGGTGGAGCAGGTGCAAGTTCCAAAGAAGCAGGAGCAAGTGCAAGTGTAGGTGTAGACTTCTAAGGATCAGGTACAGGTTCCTGAGAAGAAGGTACACCTTCCCGAGAAGAAGGTCCAAGTTCTATAGACTCAGAGGGAGTCGAGTTCGAGAGGGAGATTGCAGTTTCAAAGGGAGACTATGCAGTCCAAGAAGAGAATGTGGTCAGTGGGGATCAAGGGTTCTCCTACAACTGCCAAGAATGAATCATGGAGAGAGTGCAAGATGTTACAGGAGAAGAAGAAGAATCAAGATGCTTCAAGTGACAACGACACTTCCGAGAAGGGCGTAGTTCACCGTATAAGGATTACTGCTATTGTGAGCGCTAGGAGTTGGGCAAGTGTTGCAAGCAATGATGATGATGATGATGAGTTACTTCCTAGTCTTTGAAGTACCTCCCTCGCTAAGAACGAGTGTTGATTTGTGTATATTGGGAGGTACTCCAAGCCCTAGGGTTCGAGGTTTGGAGAGAAAAAGCGTTACAAAGCATTAGGGGAATTTTGAGGTCTAAAATGGGCTCCTAAGAAAAACGTACAACCAAGATAAACTTTATAAGAACCAATAGGATTCAAGATGATGATATTAACAATGGGGGATTATTCACCATTTTTGGAGTAAAAAAGTGAAAAATAATAAAATAATAAAACTACTTTTTCAACTCGTATTTTCAACTTATCTCCCTAACGTTTTACTCAAATTTTGAGCAGGATTACTTGTTGGATGCAAAATTTAATTCCTCATCCAAGGAGTACCCATGTTGAATACTTTCGATAGACCCTACTACATGAAAAATGAGAAATACATTTAAAAAACATGATTGCAATCATGTTTTTCATGTAATACTCATTTTTTGTGCAGTAGGGTCCATTGAAAGTATGCAACACTAGTACTCCTTGGATGAGGAACCAAAATTTTCATCCAACGAGTGTTTCCACTCAAAATTTTAGTAAACCCATAGGGAGATAAGTTGGAAAAATAGTTTTTTTATTTTTCCCCTATAAAATTTGATGATGTAATCTAATCTTATTTTATTATTTCCACTATTATTTTATAGTTTCCTTAGGAGGCCCATTTTAGACCTCAAAATTCCCCTAATGGTCACTTGTGTCCTTGGAACCCAAGTATGGGATTTTGCACCAAATCATGTTTTGGGTATTTTTGGGAGCACATTTCTACATGTGATGGCATGAGACGATAGAGGGAAGAAAGGAGAATCCAATGCTTCGATAATCATCGAATTTCAAGTTGTAGAAGTGGAGAAATGAATTTTTGAAGTTGACAAATAATTATTTGGTATTCAAGTGATGTAAGCTTGAAGTAACATTTTCTAAAAGACGTGTCTCTTCTTAAATTCATGGATCCCCTCATTTATGTAGAAATAGAGGGTGAGTTGATGTCATTTTCTCATACATTCAAGCAACACAAGAGCTCTTAAAGAACTCAGTCAAGGGAAAAGGAGACCTATGAAATAGTTGCAGCCAAGGAGGACAAACATCAAGGAGATTCAGGGCCTTTTTTGGAGGAGAATGGACCACTGTTAGGAAGGTCGAGTAGTTGGGCTAGAGGGTTGAGGCCGAGGGGAGTAGATCTGGGCCAATTCATAAGGATTTTAGGGTGGTTTAAGGTGTGTTTTACCTACAGCAAGAAAGTTGCAACCTTGGAGACTGATGTGGAGAGGGATGTAGGCCTATTTGTGGCTAGGACAATAGGTCAAGAGGTTGTTCTGTGGAACAGAAAAAACCACAGGACTTGTGTCCTCACATAGGTAGCAACGTTGGCCTATAAAGGGTTGGTTTGTGCCAATGACAATGTCAAATAGGTATGGGAGCCTTGTGAAGGGAAGCCACAACTGCTTTTAGCACTGTGTGTGGGTATTTTAGGGTGATTGTAGTGTGCAAATTGCCCTAACCAGGAACAATGAAGAACAATAGTGAATTCAAGTAGAGTTTGTCTTGTGTTGGGTCAAGAAGTGACCAGTTTTGGTTAAATTTATCTTGCAACCTGTGGGTGCCATTTGGAGGACCTTACGTGGTGGTGAAGAGTCCATCCTAGGAGCAGAATCTATAGTGAAGGATTGGGCATCATTGGTCTAGTGAAGGGTAGCGTGTTGATACCCCAAAGCAGCCATAAACAAGCTATCCTAATGTGAAAAATAGGAGCTAAAGGTTGGGTGAAGATTGGTGCCGAAGTGCAGCACCTTGATGGGGGAAAGGTGACTGCTAGCCTGGCAGTTTGGAACTCGGAATTAGGCCTACCCAGAGAGAAGATTGGATCAGCTTGTGTACATGCAGCAAAAGTGACTTGTAGAAGTGTTAGGTGGCAACCCTCTTGGAGTCTCGATGTGTTGTCCTTTGAAGGACTAAGGGGCAGCTAGTGAGCAGTACAGATGAAAAGGGCCGACAGGACAAGATACGACATCGAAGATGCAACGGAGTTTTTCATTGTATCTTGTATACCATAGAATGTTGTATTATTCATATTTGATTTAATATAACGAAGATTGGTGATTATACAATATTGTACAATTTTGTTAAAAATTGTGTATATCTATGCATATGTGATTTACTGCTTTATATTTCCACTTTGAAAATTAGTTCTTGTTGAGATTCTTTCCTTGGTAGCGTTACTGATTTTAAGATTCTAACCTAGACCCAAGGTTTTGGAAAATCAACACAAACATCATGAAATTTTCGACATCCATAGAAAGGAACAACCATCCACCGGAATACATGGGTACCTAACCACTGCAACTGTGGGTCTAATATGAATTCCTTCACATACATGGTTCATCCAAATTCTTGATGAACTCTCTTTGACTTGGTCCTTCACACTCTGAGATTATTCCATCTCACAATTCCCCCCCTTAATCGAAGACTTGATTCTCTGATTACATATCAAGCTTAGATACGAGTACGCCTGCCACCCTCGTACCCATTGATTGGTTGATTCCACAACCTAATGTCACTAGGGAGCACATAACAAAGGTGTATCCATGCCTCTCTAGGTCTTACATCCATATGCCCTTTTAATATACTCTAAGCTTAAGAAGATACTAGGTACATAAAACATTTCAAGGACCACAACAAACCATTACAAAGAAATTTATGACATGTAGATTTGTTATAATTACAATATCTGACTTATATTTTATCAAGGCCATGAGTCTATTCTACAAATTCAAACAATCTTTCAATGTGCTATCTTTTGGATCCTTTGCCACTCATCTTGGGTACACCACACCATTCATATGTTGGAGCACAGGACTGCTTTTTCACTTGAATCTTCCCATCATAGTATTTAGTCATCATAGGCTTTGTACTTTTGAATCTTTTCCATCTTCATTTTATAACTTTGGCATGTTGGTCTTGGATCTCCATGCTTTACATGTCACCAGTTAGAGTTGTGAATTCTAACAAAATGAGTTCATATTGAGGTCGCAATTCTCAATATGTATACAAACTTCCAAGACATATTCTAACTGCACTAAAAAATTCACATTCACCCATACAAAAAACAATAACAAATAACAATATAAGTACAAGAAATGATCTAAATATGACCATGATTTTATGCATCGACATCCACCATAGGCTCCATGATGTGCCTTCCTCCAAGGCTTTACGATGGTTTCTCACACTAAACTTGACATGCTAATATTTTGCAAATCAGAGAATTGTCCTCTTTGTGCTAGTTTCAACAAAAGTAGGCAGGTTTAACACATGTTTCCTTGCAGAACTCGGGCCACTGAAATATTATTGGTCACATGCACAGGTTTCTCCCTGATGCATTACATGTTGGCTCCACACACAAATAAACTCAACGTTGTACGCTCTCATTGCACCAGTTAATCGCTTTGCAATCATTTCTTGAATCCCAGAAGCCACACCACAATATTCTTTAACTGAATGCACCTCGCCAAAACATCTTTTTGGCTTGGCAATTCCTAAGTGCATTAAGATCTCCTCCAGGGCAATAATCCATAACCCAGGTGACAATCTTGTCAGTCTCCATGTGCCCCACCATTTCAGGAAAAAATGGATTTCGAATCCTAAACAGTGTTCTCTTTCCATGCATGCTCTCTTCAAGCCATCGCTCTTTTTCTCCATGACAGGTTTTCTCATAACCTTCATGGCCAGTGAAAGCCTCTCACAATCCTAGCCCTGGGCCAAAAACATAATTCCCAAGGCTCGAACCTGCAAACTGTGAAAATTCTTAAACCTAGAATCCCTACCACAACAACTGATATTATTTCTCCTACTTATTAAACCATACAAGTTATTTAATTTGTTCTACTGTAAATATTAAAGTAAATACAACTGCAGCATTCATTATTTAAAATTAATATGCCGAAACAAGAAACTGAACAAGAAAAAGATACAACACAACAACAATTATTTTTGGACAAATGTCCCCGTAAAAACCCAATGCAGAAAAACTAGTGCAGTAGATGAGGGTTTCTTTATTATTATTCAAAAAAAATCTCATGTACAAGATACAACCAGCATAATAGAAGAGGATTCTCTGTGAGAATTTTACAGACACTTCTCGACGAGTTTCTAATCCAAGAGAGGACATGGTATCCCCTCTGCATCTCACTTTGTCAGCCCCTATGTGAGAATTACGTTATCCCAGTGTCACACTGCCTCTGTGTTGTCCTCTGTGTCACAACCTCTGTGTTTTCCTCATTTTGGTCTGTGTATTTTGCTCCTGACCTTCAGACTGATGTTGATACCCTCTTTCTCTCCTTCTCACCTGCAACTCTCCCTCTGATTTGATTTTCTCTTACGAACTTTGACCAGTGAGATCGAACTTACTCGAGTAATTGAGTATCTACCTCTAGTATTTTTCAAAATGCCCCTTGATGTCCTCTTATAATCTTCCAGTCAAGAACCAATGACCCATATTAGATTCTAATCAATGGCTCAGATCATTTGGACTCGATCTTCATCTTCTTCTAGAAGTTACACCCATAGTTTAGATTAATACCCATTAATTTTTTTAATTTCCTAAGTTTAGATTTAGAGTCCCATTGAAAATAATTAATTATTTTAATAACACTACTTTCGAGTGGAATTTCCCAAAATTATTTCTGGGTATTGTGGAATACATATGTCTAAGCATCCCTGCAAAATTTGAGACTTAGAGCACATCCAATGCTACCATAAATCAAAACTCCCTCTTAGCGAGGAATGTGCTCTAGCAATGCGACCTGTCGAAGCATCACCCTATTCTGTAACATCTCCCTATGCATTGTTGATGTCTGACATCACTGCCCACCAACTATTGTGCAAACGTTGCATATGTATTGTTGTTGACCCTGCCACTACCAACACTGCATTTGTACTGCAACTCTCTCTCATTCCCTGCCACTATAACTGAGAAATTCCCTGTTTACTGAAATGGATTCTCTACCATACCCATCTGCTCTTTGAACTAAATGAACTTAGCTCTTCCTAGAGCCTTTGTGAGTACGACTGCTACATGATCTCCTGTGAGAACATAAGGCAATTTTACTACCCCACGCTAAACATAGTCTCTGATAAAGTGACATTCGATATCAATGTATTTCAACTAATCATGAAACACAACATTCTCAGATAGTTTGATACAACTATGATTATCGTAGTAAATCCTAGTCGCTTCCATAGTTTTCCTAAATAAACTCACAAGTAGTTTTCTAAGCCATATAACTTCACACGTAGTTGTGCTGGTTGTCATATATTCATCTTCTACTGAGCTTAGAGCTATTGACTTTTGCTTCCGTCTACACCAAGAGATCATTCTTGATCTAACACTCAAAAAAATACCCAGAGACACTTTTTCCGGTCTACTAAACTACCTGCCCAATTTTCATATGTGAATCCATTCAATCTAACATCATCTCCTCGGGAGTATTTCAACCCATATCAGATTGTTCCACACACATACCTCAGAATATGCCTAGCTACTGCGCAATGCACCCTTTTCGGTTCCACCACGAACTGACTAAGGGTGTTGACAGCGTAACAAATGTTTGGCCTAGTGTTGATCAGATACATGAGTGACCTAATGAGTTGTCTCCACAAGATGGGGTCCACCTCCTTGTCTTTTGATGCATCTATTTTCTTCCAGTTGATGATCATGGGAGTAGCCATGGGCCAAAAATCCTACATTCTAAATCCCTTCAAAAATTTTGTAGCATATCTTCCTTGCCTAAGGAAGATCTCCCCATTCTTCTGCCAAGCTTCCAACCCTAGAAAATAATGCATCAACCCCATATGTTTCATGTCAAATTCTGCTTCAAGATTCTTCTTGCAGTCTTGTATGAGATTAGATGACCCTACTAAAAACAAGTCATCCACATATAATACTAGAATAAGTGGTCCATTACCTACCATTAAATAGTAGAGATTCGGATCAGTGTCACCCTTGACAAATCCCAATTGTTGCAAGTAACTATCAATCCGACCATACCATGCTCTGGGTGCTTGCTTGAGCCCATACATGACTTTCTTTAATCTTCACATATGACTTCTCGTTTCATGTGTTTCGAAACCTTCAAGTTGTTCTATACACTTCTTCTTCTATCACCCCGTTCAGAAATGTTGTCTTGACATCCATCTGGTGAATCTCCCATCCCATTTGAGTTGTTAGGGATATAACGGATCTGATAGAAGTATATTGGGATATTGCGGCGAAGGTCTCTTCATACTCTATTCCTTCTTTCTGTGTGTACCCTTTGATGATTTTAGGTAGCATCGAATGTGCTCTAGCTCCAAAATTTTGTGGAGGGGCTAGAATACATGAGATCTCCATAACCTAGAAATCCTTTGGAGAAATTCCACCCAGATGAGGAGTTATTAAAATAATTAATATTTTTAATGGGTTCTTAAGTCTAAACTTAGGAAAATAAAAATATTAATGAGTATTAATAAGAATATGGGTGAGAAACTTCTAAGTGACAAGGATCAAGTCTGTTTTAATCTTAGCCGTTGATTAGGGACTTAATCTTGTCTTGATTCATCAACAAGAAAAGTTTAAGAGAAGGCTTAAGGTTAAGTTGGAGACACACTTGAGAGATCAGTCAGTTCGATTTTTCTAGGGCAAGGTTTGCTGAGAAAATAAAACAAGTGATCTGTTGAAGTGAGAGGCGTAGTAGTGGCAAGTTGGATTGGAAGGGAGTTTTGAGCCAATCAGTACCAGACAGAGAGGCAGCAGTAAGATCAGAGAGGCAACGCAGAGGCCTACGTAGCCCATGAAGGGGCTCAGGCAGAGATGACGCAAGCCAAGAGGGTCCTTGCAATGGCAGTGCAAGATAATCGAGGGAAGTTCGAGATTTTGATGGGAATTCGACATTTTGAGATGAGAAGGTTGAAGTCGAAGCTTCTGAGCGAATGGAAGTGACGCAATCTCCCAGAGGAAAGATGTTGACCCACACAAAGCAGATTATGTTGGGATTTTCGCAGTGCTTGTCGGAGTTAGCCATTTAGTGGATCAGTTGAGACTTGGAGAATGAGTTAAACCCTCATATGTATTTCCTGATGTCGTAGTATCTCTGCAAGGTTAGCCAATGTGAGAGGCAACCTGTTGTACTCAGATTCTGCTTGTTTGATAATACAAACCCTTTATATGTTGCACTGGTTTTCCCAAATTGGGTTTTTCCGGGAACGGTTCTCCAAAAATAACAGTATCCCTTCTGTCTCGTACTATTCCAGTTCATGATCTGTATGTATGTGCAGTCTGAAATAGTGTCTTCATCGCTATTTAAATAATTAAATAACTTGTTGAATGTAAAAACATGTAGGAAATGATAAACCAGTGATTGCAATAGGATTTATGATGTGTAGATTCAAAAATTTTCATATGGTATCGGAGCATTGTAGATCATAGGAAACTGAAGACACTATCTGGGAGATCCAGAGAATTTGTTGCAGAGAAACAGTTGTCCCAAGTGACAACATTGCTTCAGAGGCAAAGAAGCAGCGAAAGCTATGACGCAGTGCCAGAAAAGTGATGCAGAGGCTCACGCAGTGCTTGCATCATCACTTCAAGCCTGCAAAGGGTGACGCAGAACCCAAGAGGATCTCACGCAGTGACTGCATTAGCTCTTTGGGCTAGCACAGAGCCTGAGAGGCTCGAATCAATCAATTGTTGGGGTTGGAGGAGCATAGAAGTTATGATCAATGGAGTTCGTGGGACACTGTTGTTGTTGGTACAGAACAATGTCTGTGGAGACAAAGACGAGGTGGAGGGAGTCACTGCCTTGACAGATTTCTAGCCAAGGAAATCTGTTAGAAAATTATATATTACAGAGCAATGGAACACATAAAATATTGCAGAAATATGAACACAGAAAACACATAAAACAAGAGAGACACATATATACGTGGTTCACCCAGTTTGGGCTACGTCCACAGAGAAACAGTCAGTCATTCCTTTTATATTATCCAGCAAACTGAAGATATACAACCTACAGCATATCCGTTGTAATTCCCTCTTTGCTCTCAATCTCCTCTCTCTTCCTCACTCAGAATATAGATCTACATAGACACAATACAATTCCCTCATATATAGTGAGGGGTTTTCTTCTAGGGAAAAAAACCCTAAATTAAATATAACTTTTACTGCCAGATTTCCGTCTAATGAATGACCCAGATTGACTACGAAATTACAACATTTTACAAGGAAATTTTACATTTATTCTTAGCTTCGGGGGCGCTACCCCCCGATCCCCTCGCTAGGGGGAGCTCCCAAAAGGTCGTAGTCGCTCACCCTAGACCCCCTGCAGCGAATATTTTAAGGGCGACGTTGCTGCCCTATTACGAACTGGGGTCTAATGCGGCGATACCTTTGAATACAGAAGATAATCAGGCTCCACACCCAACAATCTCCCACATGGAGACTGATTGTAGCAACTCCACCGCTGCTTCATTTGCTGGATAATGACTGCACTTTGGACTTGGCTATTTCTCATCTTCTTCATCATACTTCAAGACCAATTGAAACTTAGCAGATTCTCAGTTTCTCCCTAGTTACAACCTTTGTTAACATATTTGCAGGATTCTAGCTAGTGTGTATCTTTTCCAGCTTCAATTGTCCATCTTCCAATGCTGACCGTATGAAATGGTACTTGAACTGTATATGTTTAGTCTTGGAATGAAATGGAGAGTTCTTTGCATGATGTATGGCACTCTGGTTGTCACTGTATAACCTGCCCAACTCCTGCTTCTTACCCAATTCATCCAGAAACCTTTGTAACCAAATCATTTCTTTACTAGCCTCTATAGCAGCAACATACTCTGCGTTTGCTCTTGAGAGTGCAACAACACTTTGCAATTTTGAGACCCAACTAACAATTGTTCCACCTACAGTAAACACATACCTTGTTGTGCTCCTCCTGTTATCTCTATCACCCGCCATATCTACATCAACATATCCCTATAGAGCAATGTTTTAACCACCAAAGCATAATGCTTCATTTGTGGTACCTCTCAAATACCTGAGTATCCACTTCACCGCCATCCAATGTTCTTTTCTTAGATTGGTCATGTACCTGCTTACAACTCCCATTGCATGTGCAATATCAGAACTTGTGTAGACCATTGCATACATTAAGCTTCCAACTGTTGATGCATATGAAACTTTAGACATGTGAGCCATTTCTTCTTGAGTCTTGGGACACTCCTCCTTACTTAATTTGAAATGGCTAGCCAAAGGTATATTAACTGGTTTTTCATTCTACATATTAAACATTTTCAACACCTTTTCTATGTACTCACTTTGAGACAATGTTAATTTGTGATTCTTCCTGTCTCTGGTTATTCTCATACCAAGGATTTGTTTTGCAGCACCCAAATCTTTCATTGCAAATGAGTTTTTCAATTTTCTTTTGAGCACATTTATTTCCTACATGTTAGAACCTGCAACAAGCATGTCATCTACATACAATAACAATATAATATAGCTGCCATCATTTTACCTCTTGAGATAAACACAATGATTAGAGTGACATCTAGTATAACACTGTTCAGACATAAACCTATCAAATTTTAGATACCACTGCCTTGGAGTGTTTTAAGCCATACAAGCTCTTCTTCAACCTGCACACTAGTTTCTCCTTCCCTTTTACCTCATATCCTTGTGCCTGTTGCATATACACCTCTTCCTCCAAATCCCCATGAAGATTTCTTTACATCTAACTGTTCAAGATGCAAATCTTCAACTGCTACTAGACTTAAAATAGTTCTGATTGAAGCCATTTTAACAACAGGAGAAAATCTTTTATCAAAGTCTATACCCTTTTTCTGTGCAAACCCTTTCACCACAAGTCTAGCTTTATACCTTTTTCTACCTCAATCTTCTTCCTTCAACTTGTAAACTCATTTATTCTGCAATGTTATTTTACCTGTAGGCAACCTGACTAAATCTCAAGTCTGGTTATGTGCTAAGGAGTCCATATCTTCTTTCATGGCTTGCTCCCACAGCTTCCTGGTTTCTACCTATATTGCTTCTTCATAACATTCTAGTTCACCAAAATCAGTCAACAATACATAATATAATGAAGGAGAGTATCATTTAGGGGGTCTACTTATCCTGGTAGATCTTCTAACACCACTTTCAGGTGTTTCAGGTGCTCGTTGTTGTTGTGGTTGTTGTTCTGACTATTGATCATTATGATTTTTAGGCACCATCACTTTTTTTGTGATCTCGTCAAGCACTGTGTATTTTTGTTTTCTTTTTCCTGTTTCTTTTCCTGCAGCTGATCATTATACAAAACCTTTTCATTGAATATGACATCTCTACTCCTAATGATTTTGTGTTTTCATAATCATAAAAGCGATAACCAAAATAATTAACACTATATCCAATAAAGGTACATTTCTTTGATTTTGCCTCAAGCTTTGTTCTATTTTCTTTATTAATGTGCACAAACGCTTCACAACCAAAAGTTTTTAAAAAAGAGTAGTTTACCTTTTTACCTGTCTATGCCTCCTCTGGAATACCACCATCCAAGGCACTTGAAGGCGCTCTGTTTATTAGATAAACAACAATATCTATAGCATTTGCCCAAAATTGTAAAGGAAATCCTGCATGCAATCTCGTGCACCTTGCACACTCTATGATTGTCTTGTTCATCCTTTCTGACACACCATTTTCTTGTGGTATTCCTGGAACTGTCTTCTCTCTATGAATTCCATTCTCTGAACAGTACCTATCAAACTCTTTGTTGCAATATTCACCTCCATTGTCTAATCTGAGACATTTCAACATTTTTCCTGTCTCATTTTCAGCCAAAACTTTCCATTTCTTGAAAGTATCAAATACATCAAATTTATTTAGAATACAATAAATCCAGGTTTTTCTGGTTGCATCATCAATAAAAGTAACATAATAATGAGAGCCACCAAGAGATGATACTTGAGTAGGTCCCCATACATCTGTATGCACAAGCTATTATTTTTCGCTCTTCTTTTCTTTTCCCACTCTAAGGAATCTGACTCTCTTCTGTTTTCCATAAACACAACTCTCACAGAATTTTAAATCAACATGCTTCAAACCTGACAACAAATTTCTTGATTGAAGAATCTGCATCCCCTTTTCACTCATGTGCCTGAGCCTATGATGCCACAATGCTGTATCTTCTCTTGTAGAGGTTAAAGCATTAACAAAATTAGAAATATCATTGCATAAATACAATGTACCAACCTTTTCTCCTTTTGATATTATCAAGGATCCTTTTGTGACCTTCCAGGTTTTATCTGTGAAAGTAGTTATGCAACCTTCACCTCCCAACTGCCCTGTTGAAATCAATTTTTTCTTTAGATTTGGAACATGCCTTACCTCCTTCAATAGCCATTGATTTCCATTTTGCTGTTTTATGGAAACTATACCCATTCCAATGATTTTACAAGGTTTGTCATCACCCAATCAAACCTGTCCAAAATCTCCTTGAACATAATCATAAAAATGTTTCCTATCAGGTGTGGCATGGGATGAGGCCCCTGAATCTACCACCCAGGCATCAATAATATTTTCGAATGAAAGAATCAAACAATCTTGCAACACATCACCTATTACATTCACTTCATGATTATTTTCTTGTTATGCGTCTCCTTTTTTTCCCTTTCGAGACTTGTAGTCTTTCTTCAGGTGTCCTTTCTTCTCGCATTTCCAATACACTATCCCCAATCTGGACTTGGATTTGCCTTTTCTTGACTTACTGTGATATCCAGGGCTCTTTCCTCTTTGCATTTTTCTTCCCCTAGTCTCTGCAGTCAAAGCATTACCTGATGTTTCACCAGAGCTTTTTTGTTGCATTTCCTCGCTAAGGATTGCATCGACAACATCGTCAAACTTTAAAGTACTAGATCTAGAGACAGAGTCACTAATGGCCATAACTAAACCATTCCAACTTTCTGGCAATGAGCACAGAAATAACAAAGCCCTAACTTCATCATCAAAAGTTACCCCTACAAAACTTAACTAACTGGTAACTGTATTAAACTCATTTAAATGATCAGCGACAAATCCACCTTCTGACATCTTCATATTAAATAAATGCTTCATAAGAAATACCTTATTTGAGGCCGAGGGTTTTTCATATAGTTTGACCAATGTCGACATTAAACCCTCTGTTGTCGTTTCCTTTGAAATATTAAACGCTATCGACACCGCTAGGCACAGTCATATTGTTCCAAGTGTCTTTCTATCGAGAATATCTCATTCTGCCTGTCATACTCGTCGGCTTCTTTGTCTTTCCACTCAATGGTTAGTACAGATCTATCTGATATAGATAATCTTCCATCTGCATCTTCCACAGCTGGTAGTTTTGGCCGTTGAATTTTTCGACCCTAAACCTACCATCTTGCGTCATTGCTGACACTTGAACCAGGAATCATTCTCTCCTACGAGTTTATCAGCCAAATAGACCTTCGACTTTGATACCAGTTGTTATAAAATTATATATTATAGAGCAATGGAACACATAAAATATTTCAAAAATATAAACACAAAAAATGCATAAAACAAGAGAGACACATATATACATGGTTCACCCAGTTTGGGCTACATCCACGGAAAAACAGCCAGTACTTCCTTTTATATTATCCAGCAAACTGAAGAGATACAACCTACGACATATCCGTTGTAATTCCCTCTTCGCTCTCAATCTCATCTATCTTCCTCACTCAGAATATAGATCTACATAGACACAATACAATTCCCTCATATATAGCGAGGGCTTTCCTTCTAGGGCAAAAAACCCTAAATTAAACATAACTTCTACCATCAGATTTCTGCCTAATGAACAACCCAGATTGACTACGAAATTACAACATTTTAAACAAGGCAATTTTACATCTATTCTTAGCTTTGGGGGCGCTGCCCCTGATCCCCTTGCCAGGGGGGGCTCCCAAAAGGTCGCAGTTTCCCCTTCTGGACCCCCCTAAAACAAATATTTTACGGGCGGCGTTGTCGCCCCATTATGAACTAGGGTCCAATGTGATGATACCTTTGAATACATAAGATAATCAGGCTCCACACCCAACAAAAGCTAGATTCGGGTTGCAACAACAAAGGAGAAATGCAGAGGAGTGATTCAACATTTGGCCGTAAGATTTCCGTTAAAGAAATTAGGACTCATAGGAAGTCTAGAGGAGCTTGCTCCTTAGAGGGTTTCTTGCACCAAAGAAATCTAGATCCGAGTCTTGCTAGATTAGCAATAGGAGAGGGAGAAGAGAATGAGTCCTATATTTTTTTAGCATAGATAGCAATCAATCGACTCAGGGATCAAGACAGATTGGACGGAGCATCCAATTTTGTCATCTGGAAGGCCAAAATCCTAGCAATCCTAGGCAAAAATCGCATCAAGGACTACGCCTTGAAAGTAGTTGTTGCTTCAGTCGACGCTGATCCGATGCAGAAGTACAAGGAGGCCCAAGCGAAGGCAAAATACATGATTCTAGACAGGGTCAAATATCATGGGGTCTCACACATTGTTGAGAAGGACACAAGGAGGGAGATGTGGGAAATGTTGACCACCTTGTACCAGGGCACTTCCGTGGGATGGAAGATTCTATTAGAAAATCAACTGAGAAAGTACCAAATGCAGAAGGGAGAAGAGATTGATCCCTTCCTCCTCACGTTGCAAGGGATTCGTGATCAGTGGACTTCTATGGGGTCTACACTATATCCTGATTTCTTGGTCAGGACTGCCCTGAATGTAGTCACCGAGGACTGGGAGATATATGTCCAAAGTATCTTGGGCAGAGAGACTCTCCCCAGTTGGGAGGAAATGTGGGCAACTCTTCGACAAGAAGAGATCAGGAGGTTGACCAAGGCAGGGAGTAGCAGCAAAAGTTCCCAGGTCAAGGAGGAGGAGGAGGAGGATGCAGCTCTCGCATCATTGGGACAACAAGGGTAGCGTAAGAGAGAAGAAGGATATTTCCAGGTCATATGCTTCAAGTGTGGGGAAGTTGAACATTTCGCCACTCAGTACCCCCAGAATAAGGGCAAGGAGGAGGCTTCTAAGTAGAATATTGCTCCAACTAAAGCTAACAAGGAAGGCGAGGATGATGATTGTGCCATGAGTGCTCATGCGCCTTTGGAGAAGAGGTGGGGCGACATAGAGTTGTAGTCGAAAGGACTACATGAGGAGTAGGATCCTTGAGGTGCCCAAACTCTTAGATCACATATGGCTACATGAGCCCTTAATGGCAGTAGCAAAATGATAGGTGTCGGCTGGTGTGAGGTGTGATGGGGCAATAATGGCAGAGCTATAGTGCCTAAGTCTAAAGAAAAGCAGTGGATGTTGTAGTAGTGTGAGAGGCACAAAGCAGATTGCAGCAGCACAATAGAAATAGAGGGCCAACACAAATTAGTAGCATAGGTAGCTTCAGCATCACAAGGCATCCATATTGACCATCATGTCAATTTTTGGGTGAAGTTTTAGTTACTTACTTCTCAGTAACTGAGTTGCAGTGCAATAGTTAGCAGTGGCAGTGTTATGGGCAGCATGATGCAACATTTTGATAAGGAGTTGCAGTACAGATCTAGTAGTGAAAGTGGTAGAGTCATGGGCAACAGTACATGATGCAGCAGTGCAATGGATGAAGGGCAGCAGGCCAAGCATCAGCAACACAGAGGACCGATGCAATGGATCGGTGTAATACTTCTCAATAGAAGTATTGTTAGAGCACATTCCTCACTAAGAGGGAGTGTTGATTTTGAGTAGCATCGGATGTGCTCTAACTCCGAAATTTTATGCAGGGGCTAGAATACATGAGATCTCCATAACCCATAAATCGTTTGGAGAGATTCCACCCGGATGAGAAGTTATTAAGATAATTAATATTTTTAATGGATTTTGAGTAGCATTGGATGTGCTCTAACTCCGAAATTTCATCGAGGGGCTAGAATGCATGAAATCTCCATAACCCATAAATCGTTTGGAGAAATTCCACCCAGATGAGGAGTTATTAAAATAATTAATATTTTTAATGGGTTCCTAAGTCTAAACTTAGGAAAATAAAAATATTAATGGGTATTAATAAGAATATGGGTGAAAAACTTCTAAGTGACGAGTATCAAATCAGTTTTAATCTTAGCCATTGATTAGGGACTTAATCTTGACCGTTGATTCATCAACAAGAAAACTATAAGAGAAGGCTTGAGGGTTAGTTGGAGACACACTTGAGAGATCAGTCAGTTCGATTTTTCTAGGGCGAGGTTTGCTGAAAAAATCAAACAAGTGATCTGTTGCAGTGAGGAGTAGTAGGAGAGTTTTGGTTCGAAAGGGAGTTCTGGGCCAACGAGTACCAGGGAGAGAAGCAACACAGAGGCTTATGTAGCCCAGGAAGGGGCTCACACAGAGTTGACGCAGGCCAAGAGTGTTCTTGTAGTGGCAGTGCAAGATAATCGAGGGAAGTTCGAGATTTTGCTGGGAGTTCGATATTCTGAGACGAGAGGGCTAAAGTTGAAGCTTTTGAGGGAAAATTGATCCAACAGAGAAGTGACGCAGTCTCCCAAAGGCAAGACGCTGACCCGCACATAGCAGATTGTGTTGGGATTTTCGCAGTGCTTGCCTGAGTCAGCCATTCAGTGGATCAGCTGAGACTTGGAGAATGGGGTAAACCCTCGTATGTATTTTCTACTATAGTAATATCTATGAAAGGTTAGCCGATGTGAGAGGAAACATATTGTACTCAGATTCTACTTGTTTAATAATACAAACTATCTATATGTTGCACCGGTTTTCTCGAATTGGGTTTTTCTGGGGACGATAGTCCAAAAATAACAATGTCCCTTGTGTATTTGTCTCATTCTATTCCAGTTCATGATTTGTATGTACGTGTAGTCTGCAATAGTGTTTTCATCGTTATTTAAATAATTAAATAACTTGTTGAATGTAAAAACAAGTAGGAGATGATAAACCATTGATTGCAGTAGGATTTCTGATGTGTAGATTCAAAAAAATTCACACCCTTTTGCCACGAACCTAGCCTTGTACTTCTCTATACTACCATCTGTAACATATTTGATCATGTAGATCAACCTTGATCCTACAATTGATCTATCCTCTAGTCTATGTACTACTTTCCATACATCGTTCGTCATGGTAGAACTACTCTTCTACCATGCCATCCACCCACACTTGGTGTTGAATGACTTCCTAAAGGCGCAAGGGTTCTTCAACCTCTTCTCTACCAAGGCCTGGTATCTGTTAGGCTGTCTACGCTGCCTGTTCTCGGTTCTAGGAGCTCCAAAAAACTCATCTATGTTCCTGAGCGTCTATCGTACTTCCTGTTGGTTCTACCACTGGTGTTGGGAGGCTCAATCAACTCCTTCTCATCCTGTCGTTCCATCTATTGAGAACTATCTGGATTTCCTTCTTCTAAGGAAATGTTGGCACTGGTCACTGTACTCTATCCAAGTCTCTGTCATCTTGCCTATCCTCCTTGTTGCCCTTGTTGTTGCTGGACTAATGGAACATCCACTGGCTGACCTTCTATTGGCATCTCTCGATATATCCTGAAAGCTCTATTCTCCATTAACTTCGCATCTCGTCTCACTATAATATTCCTGCTACTAGAAATGTAGAAAATGTATGCCTTTGAGGTCTCGCTATATCCTACGAGGTACCCCTTTTCTGCAGTCTGATCTAGTTTATTGCTCTTTTCGTCTGGAATGTGACAATATGCCATGCTTCCAAATATCCTGAGATGACTTACTTCCATCTTCTTCCCTAGTGAACACACCTTCGGGCGTTCTCTTCCCCAATGCTTTGTGAGGAGTTCTATTATGGATATATATCATTGTGTTGCAAGCCTCTACGCATAAGAATCTAGGCAAGTCTTAATCATACAACATAGCTTTTGTTGCCCCAACAATAGTTATATTTTTCTGCTCTGCTACTCCATTTTTCTCCAAGTTATATGGAGTTGTCCATTCTCTTTTGATAACCTCCTTTGCGCATAAATATGTGAAGTCTTTGTTCATATATTCTCCACCATTATCTAAACGCAATACCTTTATCTTTTTTCCTATCATGTTTTCAATGAGAGCCTTAAACTCTCTGAATCGATCAAAGACCTCGTCCTTGGTCTTTAAGAAAAAGATCTAGGTTTTTCTAGAGTGACCATCAATAATGGTGACAAAGTATTCGCCACCACTAAGAGCTCTTGTGGACATTAGACCATAGATATCTGAGTGTATCAATCCAATACACATTCTGCTCTATTGTTGCTTCTGGAAAAAGTTGTTTTAGCATACTTCCCTAGTACCCATCCTCTACATAAATCATCATGTTCAGTAATAAGCACTGGAACTCCTGTAACAGTCTCTCTAAGCATCCTTAGTGCTCCATGGTGTAAGTGTCCCATTCGCCTGTGTCATAATTTATTCAGTTACTTCTCACCATTATGATCGTTGTCTATTAGTGCCATTGGAGACTCGAGCCGCAACATATACCATTTGCTCCTTCAAGCTCCAATTTGTCTCTTCTTCTTCCATCTTGGATGTTTGACATATACTTTCTTTCCAATGAAGTATACATCATATCCCTTGTCCTATAACAGAGACATTGAAATCAGATTCATTCCTAACCCAGGCACATGCAAAACATTGGTGTGTCAGATGTTGGTTCCTGATTCCATCTAAAATGCTATGGTGCCTCTCCCTACTAGAGTACACTCTGTTATGTTTCCCATATAAATTTGGAAGTCCATTTATTCTTCTTGATAGCTCGAGAAATATTCTCGTAATCCAGTCATATGGGCTGAAGCCCCGCTATCAATGTCCCAAACATCTGTTGACACTGACTTGCTAAGCATGTCAATTCTTCTTTTAATATGGAATATAATTCGGAGACATCTTGAGTTTCCATCTTTGTGTTTTTTTTCTAACGATCTTTGACATTATCCTGCATGCAGAAAAATACGTCCCACCAGAAAAACCTCTTTGTTTAAGCTTTTGTTGTGTTTCTCCCTCTACCACTAACAAATCTCAATCCGACAATCTGACCTCTCTGTTGACTCACTCAAAGAGAGGTTTCCCTCGAAAATCTAGCCCTATGGGGATTCGAATTATTGCCTCTGCAAGAATTTTGAATTCCTTTCTTCATTCAATGTTGGGTCTTCCGACTCTGTTCTTCTTGCTTCACCTATCGCTCTGATACCATCTGGAAATTCCTAATCCCAAAATCCCTACTACAGCAACTAATATTACTTCTCCTACTTATTAAACCATACAAGTTATTTCTTGTGTTCTACAGTAAATATCAAAGTAAATACAATTGTGGCATTCACTATTTAAAATTAATATGTCAAAACAAGAAACTGAACAAGAAAAATGTACAACACAATTATAGTTATTTTTGGACAAATGTCCCCATAAAAACCCAATGCGGGAAAAATGGTGCAGTAGATGAGGGTTTATTTATTATTCTTCAACAAAAATCTCATGTATAAGATACAACCAGTAGAATAAAGGAGGATTCTCTTTGAAAATTTTTACAGACACTTCTCGACGAGTTTCTGATCCAAGAGAAGCCCTGCTACCCCCTCTGTGTCTCACTATGTTAGCCCTTGTGTAAGAACTACGTTATCCCAATGTTAGACAACCCCTCCGCTGCAGCGTCTGCGTTGTCCTCCTTTTGCTTTGCATCTTCTGCTCCTAACCTTTAAACTGATACTGATACCCTCTCTCCTTCTCACCTGCAACTCTCCCTCTAGTTCGATTTTCTCTTTCCGAACTTTGACCAGTGAGAAAATCGAACTTACTCAGGGAACTGAGTATTTGCCTCTAGTGTTTTTCCAAATGCCCCTCAATGTCCTTGTAATCTTTCAATCGAGAACCAACGACCCAAATTAGATTATAATCAATGACTTGAATCAATTGGACTCGATCTTCGTCTTCTTCTAGAAGTTACACCCACAATTTAGACTTAGGGTCCCATTAAAAATAATTAATTATTTTAATAAAATTGTTTCCGAGTGGAATTTCCCAAAATGATTTATGCGTATTGTGGAATACATATGTTTAAGCCTCCCTGTAAAATTTGAGACTTAGAGTACATCCAATGCTACCAGGAATTAACACAACCTCCTAATACGAAGCCGATGACCACTTCACATTATGTTGCAAAATTAACAGTTCTACTCACGCTGCTCCACAACACAGCTCCCCAATTAAGCTAAATCAAATATGCAAGCTCATAATGTTAATATCCGCTTACTCCACACTAACACTTCAACTCTACCCGACTCGACTCCAAGCAATGGTGCATTTTGTTTATTTTCCCCAATTGTGCCCAGTCGCAAGGTTGCAAAGGTGGACAAAGCCATCGTCCTCCAGGTGATAGACGCTTAGATAGACAAACACAAAACTTAGAGATACACTTACTAACACGATTGAAATTACATGATCGATATGCAGATCTTCTACAAATACTTCCTCTACGATGTCACAATTGAAGACACACTAATAGTGGCACAACAGATTATTTTGTTGGATCCTCTCACAAGTGCCCTTATGGCGAATCTAGGCAAATGCCTCAGTGCCTGAAGCTGATAACTTTTAGACTATCAACAAGAGCTTGAGAGATCCTTACCTCTACTCACAAACCCTCGGCGCTCGACACAAACATCAAAACTCGTCTCTTCAACGCTAAATACCAACAACGTTGAATACACGCTCATTGTCGCGGCTGTTCAACCATGTTGGCAAATTGGTGACATTATGGTTAGACATATCCAATGCAATCAGGGTTTTCATAACACGCAATCGAGCCAAGCCGCACATCACTCCAAATCACGAAAACATATCTACAAGTCGTCACACAAATTCCTACACACACTTCACAGTCACATCATGGCTCTTCACTGCTCTCCACCTACACGACTTGATTCTGCAACTTTTCCACGCTCTCTCCAGCCACATAGCAACAACAAAGGATGGGAAAACAAACAAATACTCATCAAACTCTCTATTTCCCTCGGCCCATAAGGGGCCAAGGCCCAAGCCTTCACAGGCTTTGATACCAAGATAAATTTTGATAATTGATCAAATAATATTACATATATACATGAATTGTTGTCTCAAGATAGGTAAATTGTGTTGGACACAATCAATTTGTTGAGAAAATATCTCAACCACACACCAATCTAGAAAATAACTAGATCTAAACAACTCCTAAAGAATAAGAGTAAACTCTTGTTGATAGAATAAATCACAACAAAGGCATAAGAATTATATTTCCAAATATTACCAATTAAATTGCCCCCACTATATATATATATATATTAAATTTACATATAATAATTACAAATATAAATTATTATTATTTAAATTAAATTAAATAAATCATTTTTTTTTAATTAATCCATTATCATTATTATTATAATTTAATGTAACACTTCATCTAGATGAACATCTCATTATTATTATAATTTAATGTAACACTTCATCTAGATGAACATCTCTTTGAACCTCTCAATATAATAAGTAATCTAACTATAATCTCTTGAACCAACCCCCTTCATATTTTTCATTATATATTACCTTTAATCCCCTCCACATTTTGAATTATCCTCCCCTCCACGTTTTGAATTAGACACAAAAAGATAATAAATACTCTAACTATAATCTCATAATCCAACCCCCTCTCATATTTTTCATTATATATTACATTTAATCCTCCACTCCTCATTTTGAATTAGACACAAAAAGATAAGAAATAATGGTATAGCACTAATTTAAAGCTCAATGGAATTTTCTTTGAAATAGCTACCACCTTCTGCAAGTTTATTTATTCTCTTATTTTCATCCTTAAAAAGGGCTTACTTTCATTCTTGTAAGTTCAATTGTATTTGAAGAATGGTTCTCTCAAAATGATAACCTCATATGAAATCATAATAAAAGTTATTTCAATACATGGAAATGTAAGTTCCTCTTATGCAAGTAGAGATGCAAATGTTCCAATTAATTAATTAATTCCTTTTGTTTAAGTGAAGTTGCTTGAGTTGAATTGATGCATTGGAAATTACTAATCGGTAGAGTCACCATTGTGGTGGGGAGCAACATGCCCCCTTTCTCATAATTCTTTTCTTTTTATTCCGGGTCTATATGGTGAATTGATGAAGTTTGATCTAGGATAATGTAATCTTATGTATTGTTTGTGATAGGTTGAAAAAAGAGAAATTTAGCTAGGTTAAGGGGCAGGTATTAGTAAGAGATTTTATTGTATAAAAGGGATGTTTTATATTATTTTAAAAATATTAGAAGCAACCGAGTTTGGAGTAGCTTTTAGGTATACATAGTCTTACTTAGGATTAGATTACAAAATTTACAAAATCTTTGAAGACCAAATCTCTCCACCTAACCATTAGAACACATACTCAAAACTGAATATTTTACATCCTTCAAAAAAATATTAAAAAACAAATAACAACTAACAACCAATTATAAACTAATTCATAAAATTATATAAAATTATTTCCAATTTTAATGAATTTGGAATGGCCATGCCATTTTGGTAAGGATGTAGGAAAGTGCCAAGGTATATATTACTTTTAAGAAGAAAGATGTCCTAATAGTGCCAAATGAAAACTCCTTGGAGTAAAATGAAATAATCTTTTGACAAAGCATCAATCAAACATGAACCTCGTTTAATATCACAAGCAATCATGTGCTGAAAAAAAATAGATGGAATAAATAATAGAATAAAAAATATTCAGTTCACAGACCATTAAAAACGCTGCCCTGAAAAATATTAGACAATTAAGTTGGAATAAACTGCTCAGTAATGTAGCATTCTTATGCATATATAAAAGATAAGCAACAACTATATGGGATGGTCTTCAATGGTGTGATATGATGAACTCCTATTTACACACAGTCGTCTTGTGCCTCTGTGGTTTACTTGGAGGTCTTGTAGAGGTCATCAATGATGTCCTACATCAACAAAAATAGATCAAGTTTATAAGGATTGTGTCCATATTTGTGTAGTATGATAACATAAACATCTTCAGAAAACAATACAGATATATTTCCAGCTGCAATGGCTTTCCAGCTGCAATGGCTGTATTTGTGTAGTATGATAAACATAAACATCTTCAGAAAACAATACAGATATATTTCCAGCTGCAATGGCTGTATTGCATAGAATTTCGGGGAAACAATATCTATAAAAAGTCAGGTTGAAAGCACCACAAAGAACCAGCAACAAGTACAGTAAATATTTCAACAATCTTACCTTGTAGTACTTCAGTAATTGAGGTCGCTTCAATTTAAATGTTGGAGTGATTAGGTCCCTTTCCACATCAAATGGCTTAGGTTCAAGGTGAATACCTTTCAGCATCTCGAAACCCTTGAGCTAGATTCAACATCAAAAATTCCAACAATCATGAAATTAACAGATAACTAATAAAAATGAATCAGAACTGAAAGAAAGTTCCCAAAGATGTACTTGAGCTAGATTCAACATCAAAAATTCCAACAATCATGAAATTAACAGATAACTAATAAAAATGGATCGGAACTGAAAGAAAGTTCCCGAAGATGTATTGGAAAGGGAAATTCAAAACATAAAGCCACATCATGACGGATGATTCAGCATGTGTTACCTTGTGATTTTTCCCAGTTGCATTGAGCTCGTGTAGGATGTATTGCTTTGCCTTCTGATTTTCGCACAAAGATTCAAAATTCCCTGTTACCTCATTGGTAGCAGCCCAGCTTTCAAGTGCCTTCTGATCAGGTATAACAATTGCCACAAGAAAAGATTCGAAGCTATTGCCATAAACCCATATCTGAAACATGACCAAACAAGAATGAAGAGTGAACAAACATAGCTGGCAGTGCTGACAATAAAGTTTCGTTTAAGGAACAAATTAGAAAGAAAGTGCAGTGTTCCCCCTCACAATGCATGTCCATTTTGGAGATGCTATTTTCAGCATAATAATGTTCAGGAGTTTGTAAACAAGGAGATGCATAGCATCACTGAAGTTTTGCAGGTGGATCTTCTGTAAACAGGGCAGGTCTGGAAGTTGGTTCAATCTGTGAATAAGCAGACATCTGCTGTGGGCAATTTTAGTGCTGATTGCATGTTGCTTGATTTGCAAGAAACCTGATTTTCAGGCCAGCATCTTATAAAGGTGTTTCTGGGTTCAGAACAGAGAATTCTGACGCAGATTTGGAGGAGTTTGAGCCAGAAAAACAGTAACAACACATTCAGCATTAGAATTTCCGGAAATTTCAGCCCATAATCTAAGGGGTGGTTTAGAAGTATTTGTGGCATATCTAAAGGACGCATCTGCCATGGAGATTGCTCTCAGATCCGTCAGGCAACATGAATGCTCTGCTATTGAAGAATATTTTGGGCATGAATTACACACCTATCCCTACAAGCAGGGGAGGATCCACTTAGAGGCTACTTGCAGACCTATATCAGTTATTCATGGCAGAAGTGAAGGCAGTTAAACCTTTGTGCCTATTACAGGCAGCAAACAGGTTATAGCCTATTCCTTATTCCTGCGGCAAGCAGCTTATAATTAGCGTATGGAAGGTGTTGTTGAAATATCAATGTGGATTTATCTTAACTCCACATTTATCGAGCATCAAAAAATAAATTTGAGTGTAAATTTTTTGACCATTTAAAAAGATTTAAGCTACTCGTAATATCATCCAATTCCATAGAACACGGAAATAAAAATACAACTTTGATTATAGAGTCTTAATTTATGTGTAAATATGATATATTTTTAATTCTTTATATAACCTACTCGTAATATCATCGAACTCCATAGAACACAGAAATAAAAATACAACTTTGATTATAGAGTCTTAATTTATGTGTAAATATGGTATATTTCTAATTCTTTATATAGCAGTTGTTATATGAGGTGTATATATCAAATCTATATATACATATATTTTTGGATAACATATGATATTACCATTATTATTGGTTATGAGTATTATAATTTTTTCAAGCCAAGGTATGATAATGTAAATCTTACCAACATGACAACATTTTTATCATATTAGGCTGTAGATGCATTTTTCTATCCTATCGATGAGAGACATATTCTTTACCTTACGCGAAAAAAGAAATATTTATTTTATATTTAAAAAGAAAAATATTATAAGACTGGCCAAAAGCGAAAAAAATGAAAATTTATTTTTTTTGTATTTGCCACAGCAAGTGACGAAATAGGCCCTCAGTGTCAAGTCAGTCTTGCCATGATACACCCCCATTCGCATGAGAAAGACAACAAATATGCCTATTCTCTCTCCTCCAAATAGACACTTCAGATCACACATCTATCTATGTTCAAACGATAAAAACAAGGAGTATTTGAAGGACGAAAATCAGAAGCAGAAAGATCATATTATAGCCCCCGCTCTATTGATCAAAGGAAGCTAAGTTCTGGATGCTTTCTCGAGGTATATCTCTCTGAGGTACAGTGCGAAGGTTCTGTGCCATAAACGTGCAAGTCGGAGGCACAACATCTGTGATATCATTATGTGGTATAGTGCGAAGGGTGTACAATTTAAACCGCAGATATGAGACACCATTTCTGTGGCATCACTCGAATTTGGAGACTGAGATAGAGGACGTGTTTTGGCCCTCTTAGAGACCTTATCTTAGTGATATATCTTTGTGACATAGTGTGAGTTCTGAGGCAGACTTGGAGGATGTTTCTTGACCATGTTACAAAGCTTCTGTGCACAGAATTGTGGAGGGTTGACTTGGTCCTTGGTGGCTGGTCATTTTGTTGGTTTGTTGATTTTGATGTCTCTTGTTGCATTGATTTTTTCAAGGAAAAGGGTAACCGGAATTTTCTCCACTGTAATTTTTCCCGGCGTAAAATCTTGTCTCCATGTGCTTATCTCCATGTGCATTGTGATTTCTATTGCTCTATTGTTTATTTGGTTGAATTTTTGAAGTTAATTACTTAATGATCTCACTGTTGTGCTCATTAGAAGTAATTGTCATAGTTCAGAAATAAAGTACTTGTATCTTTTTATAATAGAAAAAACAACAATCCGTAGTGGTATATATTTTTGGAGGGAAAAGAAGAAAACTAATTTTTTTAAATGGATTTTTGGCTTATCTCCGTGTAAAATTACTCAAATGTCAAGTGTAGACACGAGTTGTATGAAGAATTATGAGTATCCACTTTGCATACTTTTCACTACATACTTTTAAGTAGGCCCTCACCAAAAAAATTGAAAATACATGAAAAATATGTTTTTTTTTTCATTTTTCCAGTATGGGCTCACTCAAAAGTATGAAGAGATGGTACTCGTAAGATGTGGACTTTAATTCTACATCCAATGAGTATCTACACTTGACATTTGAGTAAACTTATAAAGAGATAAGTTGAAAATACAATAAAAAAAAAAAAAAAAAAAAAAAAAAAAAAAAAAAAAAAAAAATTCTTTCTTTTTTTCATTAAAAATTCATAATTATTATTTTATTATTTTACTTAAGAGTCCCATTTTAGACCTCAAAATTGCCCTAATGGCTTTCCACTAGTTTCAAATTCATATTATGGTTTCATATGTGGTTGACCTTCATCTATACATAGTTCCACATTATCACTTATCACTTGACTAATATTAAATTCGTGTGAGGAGCAACTTTTGAAAAGCACTGATATTTTCTGCATGTTGAATTAAATTCATTTCGGTTAGTTTAAGCATGATTATAACAACCCTATAATGCCTTCTTCCACGTTGTTTGAACTAGTGTTATCAGGAGGTTCCAACTAGGGGGCACTCCAACTCAGAGCACACTCACCTCAAAATGACGCTTTGAGCAGGAGCGTCCAGAAATCTCCCCTTGCAATGCACTTCAGGCCCTTTTCGCATGCTTCCTACCACTATCAGTAGTGCAACTCTCCCCTTGGATTCTCTCAGCCTCTAGAATTGCACTCCCTAGGAATTTCCTCCCATCCTCTTGATGCCCCCTCCAACACTCCCACCACATTCCCCACATGCTCCCTCCACACTCATGAAAATGAAGAAAAAGGCAATTTTTTTAATTTGTGTGCTTTGGAGCTTTCAATCTTCATACTTCAGTTAAATTATCATTTCAAAATTTATGCAAAGGTTGACAATTGGTAGATAGCCTATTTCATTCCATAAATCATAGCTCTACTTCCAATTTTACAGTTTTAGAATTCGTATGTTTGTAACTAATAGATGGTTGATGAGTGGTTAATCTACCATGGATAACATTTCTAACTTCATAATATTGTGGCAAGATAGTTAATCTACCATGGATGATATTTCTAAATTCATAATAATGTAGCTTGATCTCCTCCCCTTGTTCAAACGATAGATACAGGGAGAACCACCTATATGACTCCTTCAAGGCACTTTCCCCTACGGAGTCTTTTGTTTTCATATTCTAAACTCTTAGAAATATCAAGCTTTTCCAATAGCACTTTTTCTTTCCTAGTCTAGAGAGTTTACATTTTAGATTAGATCTGTCTTTAGTTTTTATAGGAGTGGTTGTTGTGCTTCTATAGTGTATTGATAGTTTTGTACCTAGCAGTTCCATTGACCTATTTCTGGTCATTTGTTGGACATTAATAGAATTATATTATCTTATCGTAAACTAGTGCCTTATCTAATCTTATCTACAAGTAGCACAAATATGTATATTTTCATTATATTTTGCAACTAATTAGGCATTCTACATTTTTTTGTATGTAAATGTATTACTATCTATAAAGATATATATTCTATAAAAAAACATCCCCACGATGTTCTATTTTGGTTTTTCATTTTGGAAATCATGCTCCCAACCTCTCTCCACTCCCATGCAAAGGTAAGTGGTTTGAACCCTCCTGAATGTTAATTTTGACTCCATCACCCATTGGATAGGCATATATCTTCATTACTACAAAATCTAGCACCCTGCTTTTGGGTGAGTTACCATAGTGACCTCAACAACTACTCTCCTCATTTTTGTAGTTGTATACAATCTCCACAAGAGAGACTTCCCTAGTAGATCATAGGGATGAAGTAATGCTAGTAGACTTAACCTAAATGGTCCATGAGGATTCCACAAGAAAATTCACCTAATGACTAGTATGCAACGATTAGGGTTTCAGGGGATTTAAGGTGCAATTTCAAGAGATGGCTAAATCTAGAGAGATTAATATGACCAATAGAGGCTCAAATAGGTTCCAAACACATACAATCAAGAAATTACATGTTGCAGGTATAAACAAGGGTTTTAATCAGCAATTTACAGCATTCAAATATTTTATGACGACAATAAGAAAACGGCCTTGGAATCTATGATAAACAAGTGTAAAATTAGGGTTGATTACCATGTAAACAAGATTAGGGATAATTACCATGTAAACAAGAGAATAAATCACAGCAATTTTCACTGGTTGAAAACACATATAACAACAATAGAAACCCTAGATGCCATCCCTAATTTATGGCTGAAAATGCATGTAAAATGATATTTTTACTTTTTCAAATGAATGCATGCAAATTCTAACTATTGGACGATATGGTCCAAGGAAAATAATGCTGAAAAATGATGTTTTTGCTATTACCTAACACTAATTTACCCTAGAAAATCTAAAATCTAAAAATTTAGAGTTTATTTTATTTATTTATGGGATTAGCACAAGAGATAAACCTAGTGTCTTTCTCAATCAAGGGATAATGGATTCTAGGAGTAAAAGTCTATGGAAGAGTATAAATGGAAGCAATTTCAATGAAAATGAGGAAGACAAACTTGTGTTCATCAATCCCTTGAACCCTAGCATCCTATCTTCTACGGAGATTGAAGGGAGAGAGATAAACCTAGGTTCCTCAATAGAAACTTGATGAATATCTTGTATGTTAGACCCATAAAGCATCAACAAAACTTTGGTGAAAAATTCATTAAACCCTAATTCTTCAACAAGTACAAGATGGAAGAAGATACTTACAATAAATTAGCACATATCATCAAAGAATCACCAATAATCATCCAAGAGAGAGAAGCATCCAACAAAATATCCGGCTCAAAAAATTCCACTCAACTAATGCTCCATAGCGCACAAGGGAGATTAGGCTCGCTAGTGTGCATTCGTCTCCAAGTGTCATAACCATCTCAAGAGAGCTCGACTTCTCTCTATTTGTATGAGGGAAACCAAGTCAAATTTCTTTAATTTTAACTTAAAATCCCCAAAATAATATTTAATTATGATTATAAGTTGGATAGGTCGACCCTCAAAGATAGCTAACTCAATGATAAAACATGAATATAAGCCTCAATTAACACATGCATATGAGTTAGATACCTTCCAAGGGTGACATCATCTTCCAAAAAGGTGTCTCTCTCATCAAAAGATGAGGGTGGTTCAAAGGGGTGCATCGCATCCCAAAGGTCACATCTCCTCATCACATAGTGTCCAATCATCAAGGCTCCCTCATCATAATGTCATCCTCAAGCATGCCCATGTCATCAACCCAAGCATCATAAAGGGAATGTCATAGTGCCAAGGCATGATGTGATCATGTAAAGCAATGTACTATCCCCTCCAAAGGGGTCCCATGCCATCATCATCATCATCAAATCTCCTCAAAAATAGGGCAATGTCAATCAAGTAGGTGCAATGCCATCTTAGGGGCATCCTGTCAACTCTACAATACATTAGCTCTAAAGGCAACCCCTTGGCTCTAGAGGGAAACATTCAATTTTCTGGAGGTAGATGAGGGTGTCTTCAACTGTGCTCAAGCATCCAAAGGTTAATTCTCCTCAATAAATTCCCAACACACTCCATCAAAGTGCCCTGTGGAATTATTAAGTAGGAAGGACATCCTTTCTAAAGTGTTGGAGAAGCATCATACAAACCATCAAGGGATAACAGTTGTACCTAGGAGCAAATATCTAACAACACACTCACAGAATCAAGTGAGATCAACATCATAGGTGCACAAACTATAAGAGTATCAAAGTGGGCCATATTCAATGTTAAAGGCATCAAAGTGCTTCACACAAGCATCATCTTCAAATGTCTTCCTCGTGTATGATTTGTAAACAAGTTACCTTACTTAGGTATGGGAGGGTTATCAAAAGGTCCTATTAGGTGCTTCCAACCCTAAGAGGAGGAACAATTCCTAGGCCAACCCATCCATCAACGGGTGTAAGTGACAAATGACATGACATCGGGTTTACTTCATGGAGGTTTCCATTATCTTATACCGGCTATGAAATTCCCAACATCTTTGATGTAAATAGAAAACCATTGTGGGACCTAAACTACCTCGTTTCACAGCCTAATTTTACCACCCATTGTGTGTGGCTTTTTCATCACTAATTTTTACATATACAGCTTGGGTTATAAGCTTTCATTAATTTATGATTATCATTATTGAACCCTTAAAGATGAAGCAATTCCTTGTTCATTAGAGTTGGGTTATTCAAAGTTCCTTTCATTTAGATAGCTTATGACTTAGCCAAGAATTGGGTGAGGGATAATAGTGAGGTAGAGCTCGGGCTAGGCTTTTGTCCATACACTTTTTTTATCCTTGACACCTTTTTTTTGCATTTTAGCATCTAGCTAATGATTTTTTTTCTCTTTTTATTGCATCAACCTCTTATGGCCAAGTTTTTAGGCCCCCACTCAAGGATGAGGAAAACAACCAATACTAGTGATAGGTAGCAATCAACCCGAAGATGGGATATGGATACATGAGGAAGATGCAAAGTGTTGAGTATGGATCATCGTGGACACACAACATCAATCAAAGCATCCTAATTGTGTCCTTCCTCGATAATGAAAGAAAAGCCTCAAGAAAGGTCACAGTGGACTAGGGGAAAATGATATCCACCAAGGTGAAGCAAGGGAACAAGTGTATAATCAAAAGCAGTCTATCATCCAATTCTACATGTGATCCATATTTGAATGCTCTTCAACATTAAATGACCCACCTTCATCAAATGAGTAGGCTAGATGAAAAGGAACATTGATCAAAGAGTAAATGAGAGGCATTTAAGGCTAGCTATATTTGGATCATGATAGGGATATTGGTTGGAAGGTCGAAACAATAGGAGGAATTTTTCTTTTAGGGGTCACCTACATGGGTGGGCAATAATCTTGATATATCATCCATTTTATCTCTAAAGTTTTATCTAAACCTATTTTCTAGGGATTCCTTGCGTTGAAGGAGAGCCTGCATAAAGAGAGAGGAGGTGTGGTTGTGGAAAAAATGGACAACCCTCCTAAGTTCCCTTGGGGTTGCCTTGTGTTTTGGGGCTTTTTAACATTGAGTGTAATTTTGGAAGTTGCGAAGCATTTTGATGTAACTAAACATGGTTAGCTAAAATGATTTTATTGTTTAAACATTAAAGCCAACGATTATCCATGCTTTCAAATTTAAAGTACAAGAGCAATCATGGGAAAAATCAACATTTATTTTAAAACTATTTTTACATGAGTTTCATAAGCATCTATCTCTGTGTTGCCTCAAAATTTAGTAGGTCTTGTAAGCTTTTTACATGAGTTTCATCATAAGCATCTATCCCTGTGTTTCCTCAAAATTTAGTAGGTCTTGTGAGGCTAGCTCACAAGACAAGAACTAGATCAAGGGACAACAATATGAGGTGTGGCCCATTGTCACTACAACCACTACCTCCTATTCTTTATAGGACTTTTACCACAAGGGAGGCTTCCTTATGTTAGGTCACCTAAGGGATTTATCTGTTAGTTTTTGTAGCATCAGATGTGCTCTAGCCGCGAATCTTGGTGTGGAGGCTAGAATACATGAGATTTCCAAAACCCAGAAATATTTTCTGGAAATTCCACCTAGAGATGGCTTAATTAGATTATAAACCGATTTTTAAATATTCGCTAAGTCTAAACTTAGGGAATATGGTTAATTAATTAGAATTAATTAAGTCAATGTGAGAATAGTCTAGAAACTCACACAGATTGACTTCAAGATGATCCTAACCCTTGACTAAGATTTAATCTTGCTCACTGGAGTCCCAACAGAGGATTATAAGAAGAAGACGATGGGCAATTGTAGAATACACTTCAGTAGTTCGATTTCCTTAGCAGATCGATTTCCAAAGAGCAGCAACAGTTGTCGAAGAGCCAGCAATCGAAGTAGAGTCAGTAAGAGGCAGAGACAGTGATCTGGATGAAGTTTTCCAAATCTAGAGAGGCAGCAACAAGGGGTAGAGTTATTCCCAGTGAGGTAGCACAGAGGACTGCGATGTTGCTTCAGAAGAGCAATTCGATTTGGGTGGAGGAAAAATGGATTCGGCTTCCAGAGGTCGGCAAAGTCTTCCAAGCGGCCGAAGAATCAATTTCCTCAACAAAGACAAGAAGAATGACTTCATCAGAGATAGTTTTGAGCTTAGACGTCCAAGGGCCTGCACAGAAACTGACGCAGAGGGTCTAGGAGGATGAGTTTTCTGTAGGAAAGTTGTGTCAGGGTTGCTTGTGGAGGAAGGAAAATTCCCTTGGGTAATTTTGGCCAGATTTAATTGTAGTTTGGATTTCTAGTTGGGCATCCATAGATTGTACTCAGATTTCACTATTGCTTAATAATATAAAACCCTCAGTTGTTGCACCGCTTTCCCCAAGTTGGGTTTTTTTGGTGACATTTGTCCAAAAATAACAGTCATTTTAATGTGTGTGTGCTAGATTTTCTCAGTTTTCGGCGCTATTATTTTTCTGCAATTTATTTGTGAATGTCGCATTGTGATTAATTTGGTATTTGTCATAGCAAATAAATTGTTAAATTAATTAACAATTAGAAGAATTAATTCTAGTTGCTACAATAGGATTTCAAATTTGAAATTTTCACATGGTATCAAAGCGTAAGTGAACAGCCAGGAAGCTCAGAAGTAGAGGAAAGAATTTCGCTACTCAGAGAGTGCAACAAGCCAAAATTCTTAGAGGTTGCACAGTCCCTTGACAGGCTGGTTGAATTGCTCGTGCATAAGACGATTTTCAATTGCAGGGTTGTAGAAAATTCTAGTTGATCGGAATGGTAATTCCAACAGTCAAAGGGAGTAGTAGCAACTCAAATTTTCGCTGAGCAGATCTCGTGGTTGGACATAGAGGGTTTTGCAACAGCAAAATCAATGTTCGGTGGAAAAAAATCACACACAACAAAGGGAAAATTTCTCTCAAAGAACTTCGAGTCTTAGAAGTTCGATTTGTCCAAGCAGATTGGCAGTAGCTGCTAGCAGATTCACCATTCTAAAAGGGAGTGTGAGTAGTAGAGCAGCAGCTAAGCAGAAGGAATCAGGGGGTTTTCGACAGTTTTCAAGATGGCCACAGACCAATTTAGAGATCAAGATAGGTTGGAGGGTTCCTCCAACTATGTCATCTGGAAAGCCAGGATGTCCTTCCTGATGGATGAATATGGCCTAAAGCTCTACATAGACAATGTTGTGGCAGTTCCCCAGGATGCAGATCAGTTCAAAGAATACTAGAAGGAAATGGTGAAGGAAAAGCAGTTGATCTTGGATGGATTCTGGGACCATATAGTTTCACACATAGCTGGCAAGGGTACTGCCAAAGAGGCGTGGGATGCTCTCTCCACGCTATATCAAGGTACTTTCAATACTGGATACTACATAGATCTTGCTATTGCATACTACATAGATCCTTTCCTCACTAGGATTCAGAAGGTACGAGACCAGTTTGGAGTTGTTGGGTCACCGCCTCAACCAACAGAGCTAATGAGGTTGGCACTGAACAGTGTCTCTAACGAGTGACATTTTTTTGTCCAATGTATATTGGGTAGAGACAAGCTACAGGAATGGGATAGGATGTAGTCTGACTTGCAGCAGGAGAAGTTGAGGCGAGCTCTACTAAAGAGCTCCATCAGTGGCAGCAACAGTAGCAGATTGACGAGGGTGAAGGAGGAGAATGTGACCCTTGCATCAAAGGGTCGCAGTCAGGGGCAGGGGGACTAGAGAAAGAAGCAAAAATACCTGTCAAAGGTCAAGTGCTTTAGATGTGGTGAGCTCAGTCATTACAGCGAGCAGTGTCCTCTTAGGAAGAAGGACAAGTAGGAGAAGCAGGACCAACAGGCAGGGCCGAGATCAACAAGTTGTCCTCCAGGTTGGAGGAAGACTTCACAATGTTGGACACCATACCTCTAGGAGTGAAGTGGGGTGACTTGGAATTGTAGCCCCCGAGAGCTACAGACTTGGGCAAGGTCCACTGAGTTGTCCACTTCATGGATCATTACCTAGCTACGGGGGCCCACAGTATCTAGTAGCAAGATGGATCAGTGTCAGGGGATGCAATCAGATACCGGAGTGACAGTTGCAAACTAATAGCAGTCAGGTGTGAGAAGCACAGTGCAGTGTTGATAGAAGAGCAAGACGCTCAGTGCAAAGTTAGCAGCAGCGTAGATTTTTCAATGACAGTGCAGAGGCTAGTAGCAATCAAGACTCAGGAAACAGATGCATCATATCGAACACAATTGATTCAATATTTTGAATGCTTCTCAGTTGTAGCTGTTGCAGTTACAGTAGCAACAAACGAGAGGGAGTTGTAGTGCAGATGCAGAGTTGGCAGCAATATGCAACGTCAGCAGCAGCACAGGTGCAGCCTCAGAGTTGCGCATTGGTTGGTGGGTAGCAGCAGCGAGACATCAACAACATGACAAAGGGAAGATACAGAGACAGAGTGTTGTAGCAGGGTATGCAACACTAGAACACGGTCATTGCTAAGAGGGAGTGCTAGTTTTTGTAGTATCAGATGTGTGCTAGCCATGAAACTTGGTGGGGAGGCTAGAATACATGACATCTCCAAAATCCAAATATCATTTCTGGAAATTCCACATAGAGATTGCTTAATTAGATTATTAAGCGATTTTTAAATATTTCCTAAGTCTAAACTCAGGGAATATCGTTAATTAATCAGAATTAATTAGTCAAGGTGAGAATAGTGCAAAAACTAACACAGATCGACTTCAAGATGATCTTTTCCCTTGATTAAGATTTAATCTTGGCCATTGGAGTCCCAACAGAGGATTATCAGAAGAAGTCGATGGGCACCTGCAGAATACACTTCAACAGTTCGATTTCCTTCGCAAATTGATTTCCAAAGAGTAACAATAGTTGCCAGAGAGCCAAAGATCGAAGCAAAGTCAGTAAAGGGCAAAGACAGTGATTCGAATGAAGTTTTCTAGATCCAGAGAGGCAGCAGCAAGGGGCCGAGTTATTCCCAGTGAGGCAACACAAAGAACTACGCAATTTCTTCAGAAGAGAAATTAGATTTGGGTGGAGGAAAAATCGATTCAGCTCCAAAGGCCAAGAAAGTCTTCTAGAGGGTCGGAGAATCAGTTTCCTTAGCAAATATAGGCCAAACAACTTCATCAGAGGTAGTTTTGGGCTTAGTCGTCGAAGGGTCTATGCAGAAGCTGACACAGAGGGTCCAATAGGACAAGTTTTCTAAAGGAAAGTTGTGTAGGGATTGCTTGTGGAGGAAGGGAAATTCCCTTACAGGAAATTTTGGCCAAATTTACTTGTTTGGATTTCCTGTTGGGCATCCATATATTGTACTAAAATTGCACTATTGCTTAATAATATAAAACCCTCAACTGCTGCACTGATTTTTCCCAAGTTGGGTTTTTCCAAGGACATTTGTTCAAAAATAACGATGTCATTTTTATGTGTGTGTGTGTGTGTTAGATTTTATCAGTTTCTAGCACTATTCTTTTCTGTAGTTTATTTGTGAAGGTTGCAATGTGATTAATTTGGTATCTATCGTAGCAAATAAATTGTTAAATTAATTAACAATTAGAAGAATTAATTCCAGTTGGTGCAATAGGATTTCAAATTTGAAATTTTCGCCTTATCAAGTACTAGGGATAAAGGTAACAGTAATGGGCCAAGGAGGCTTGTTCTTCTTAAGAACAGAGCTTAGATATCACAATTAGGTAAATCACATCCTCTAAAATGCATATGGGGGCTTCAGCGTGACCTAGGGATTGAGAATAACCAAGGTTAATAAGCTTGTATATGATCATAAAGCCAAGAAAAGGCTTATAATAAATGTGTATGAGCAACTTATGGCACAAGAAGCCTCAGTTTGAAGCCTAGGGAAAACTAGAGCTTCTCTAGGGCACAATTTGCGTAGGGCAAAGGACGTCAACCCTAAACAGAGAAATTAGCCATGGGAAAAGGTTGATTTTGAGGCAAATACCTCACAACCAAGTGTTGAATCCCTCCACAAGGTAATGTTCTCTATCCTAGTTGAACTTTATGCCCTAGCCCTAGCTAGCAGCGTTCATTAAGAGGTCGAAATCAGGTTTAGGAGAAGAAGAATGAGATTTAATGTGAGTTTTCAAGCTAATCCACAATGTGACCAAGGCCAGTGCCTTGACCTAAGTTTCAAACCGTAGCATTTACTTTTGTCAAGGATAAAATGCTAGTTTTTGTAGCATCGGATGTGTTCTAGCCACGAAATTTGGTGGAGAGGCTAGAATGCATGATATCTCCGAAACCCGGAGATTGTTCCTAGAAATTCCATCTAGAAATGACTTAATTAGATTATTAACACATTTTTTAATGTTTCCTAAGTCTAAACTTACGAAAAAATGGTTAATTGATCAAAATTAATTAAGTCAAGGTAAGAAGAGTCTAGAAACTCACACATATAGACTTTAAGATGATCCTAGCCCTTGATTAAGTTTTAATCTTGGTTGTTGATACTCCAATAGAGGATTATAAGAAGAAGTTGATGGGCACTTGGAGAAAACACCAGTGGTGTGAGTTCTTTGGCAGATCGAGCTATCCAGCTGCAAAGGTCAAGCAAGGAAGAAGATTTCGAGCCATAAGGGTCACAAGTGTCAGAGGCGCGGGTACAGTGATCCAGAGGAGAATTTCCAGATGCGAAGAGGCAGCGACAAGAGACCGAGTTATTCCCAGAGCGAGCAACTCAAGTGCAGGCAATGCAAGTGCAGGTAGAAGCTCGAGTACGAGCAGTGGCGCGAGTACAGGAAAAATCCCGATTATAGGAAACAACGCAAGTATGGGCAGAAGGGTGAGTACAGGCAATTGCATGAGTGCCAAAGTTGCTTATGAAGGAAGGGAAATTCCCTTAAATAATTTCGGCTACATTTTCTTGTTGTGGATTGTCAGTTTTAGGCATCCAAATTGTACTCAGAATTTCACTGTTGCTTAATAATATAAAACCCTCAATTGTTGCACTGATTTTCCCAATTTGGGTTTTTTCGAGGACTTTTGTCCAAAAAAAATTGGGTCAATTTTTATGTGTACTAGCATTTCTCAGTTTCTAGTGTTATTTTTCTTCTGCAATATTTATTTGTGAAAATCACGTGAATTATTTGGTATTTCTTGTAGATAACTACAAATAAATTGTTAAATAAATTAACAATTAAAAAAATAATTTCCAGTTGTTGTGATAGATGAAATTTTCATAACAAAGTCAACGGGGGGAGCTAATTGAAAGATTCACCCATTGGATTGTCATATAAATTCTATATGTGGGTAATGCATGCAATACTATAACCAAGATTCCATAGAATAATTTCCAACAATAACTAGCACATGGAAGACCTTGATAATTGACCATTCCATACAATAGCCACAAAATGCAAAGATTTATCAAATACAAGGTAACTTACAAGATAGAATGCATGAAAAATCCTTTATTGCTCCAAAATGACATCTCCAAAGCCAAAGAATAGCTCCATAAGCAAAAATCTTTAATAGATCGCATCTCCAAAGATACAAGATCATAATTCAGCAAGGCCAAATTCTTTAAGAGGGTCAAATTAGATCCCAACTGATGATGAAAATGATTTGAGCATATCCTCTATTTATATGAGGCTTAAGTCTCCTAATTTAGGCTGGCAAAGCCCCTAAAAGCAAGTTTGATCATTGAATGAACTTGGGTTACAAGCAAACCCATTAGCTAAAGGCAACCCACACATGTGACCTGTAGCGTCCCAAATTGTTGAAGTCATGTCGAATTAAGGCTCCAAATGCTATGCCAAAGTGTGATGAGATGTCCAAATATGTGTAGATGTCTATATGACCCAAAATTTGAGGGTTGGCCCTGAAATCCACCTCAATATATCCTATGGGGTCCCAAGTGCAATTTAGATGCCATCAAGTGATCTATGGATCTCCAACTGTCAAATAAGGCCTCTTATTTATGAATTTTCCTTGTAATGCAACAACTGGAAATCATTCTTCTAACTGGTTAAATATTAAGTAGTTTATTTGCTATGACAAACAACAAATAATTCACACCGCAATTCTTCACAAATAAAATACGTCGCGGAAAATAAAATGTTGGAAGTTGAGAAATATGAGTGCACACAAAAAAAATTGACACCGTTATTTTTGCACAATTATCCCCAGAAAAACCCAATGTGGGAAAAGCGGTGCAGCAAATGAGGGTTTTATTATTATACAACAGTGAGATTTTGAGTACAATCTATGGATGCCCAAATTGGCAATCCAATCTGAGAAATATACTCGAAAAATTACTCCCTCCTCCCCAAGCAATCTCGACTCAGTCTAGCCACTTGAATTGCCTAACTCAAACTGTTTTGCACAAATTTTGTGCAAGCCTTGAACAATCACTCATATGAACTGCCCGAATCTGCCTCGAATCTGTCCCTAACTGACTACTGCTACTTTGAAAATGATCCTCCAGCCCTCTGGAAAATTATCCCAGTTCTCAACAACTGAATCCACCTCTTGCTCAACAAAATCGAACTGCCTCTATGAGGCTCTGTGAAAGCCCCTACACAGCCTCCTGGAGAATAAACTCGGCCCCCTCTCATTGCCTCTCTGGAACTGCAAATATTCTTCAAGATTCACTGTCTCTGCGCTTGACTAACTCTACTTCCCTTCTAGCTCGAACTCCTCTTCCCTACTCAATTGTTGTTGTTGGATAGCTCGATCTGCCAAGGAAAATCAATATCAAGTGTATTTTGCTCTGTTAAACACACACATGGAGAAGACAACAGGGAAGATAAACATTCATTGCATTTATTATTCACTGTTCACATTCCACACCAACCCTTAGTGGATTAGGCGTCCAACATTCCCCCCCCGCCTTCCCCCCTTAATCTGAAAGGGTATATACGTGTCCAAGAAGAGCGTTGTAATACAAAAATACAACAATGCATGACAACAATAAGTTGAATGTGCTCTCTGAGATGAGAGCATAAGGTGGGAGAAATTGAGGTCTGAATTTGCAGTGATTTAAGGATGACCACCATCACTAGAATGCTTAGTGCAGTTCCTGGAACTCTTCCAAATCTGGCAAGAAGCTGAATTCTTTTGCTAGAGGAAGTGTCCCTAATGCTTTGAAGAAGGAGACCTTCAACCTAGAGAAAAAAATGTCTTCAACCTACAGTGGTTTAAGGAAGGCCACCAACCAAAGTCATTCTTAGGGGCTTCTATGTCTCTAGCTACAACTTTGAATCTAGGTATCACTGTCTCTGGTTGTAGGCTCAGGCAGACTGTTCAGGTTGTGGCTCAAGCTTACTTGATGTGGCTTTGAAACTTGTAGATGACCATCATTTCCCACTTGTCAGATACAAGGCGAGAAGATGAAGATAACTAACCTGCAAGACTTTTTAGTACTCAAGAACAAATTCTGTGGTATGATTTAAATATCTTGTTGGGGCTTTTGAAGCCCATTTCCAAGAAGCAATCCATCCAAGGTGAATCTTTGTTTTTGTAGGAGGCTTGTTTTTGAAGCATCTGTTTGAAGAATGAGTATGCTGACCACAATGCTTGCACAGGTGAAGATCAAAAAAATGATCTTTCACATGGGTAACTCAATCACAATGTTGGCAGTTCAAAATCTGTTGTTGTAGAGGAGAAGGAACAGGTGAAGATGAATCGTCTTGAAGAAATCCAGCACTTTGAAATCGGATTGGCTTGGAATAGTCCAGAATATGAAAGGACACATCCTTGTCATATCCAAGACTACTTTTGTGCTTGTTGTTGACAAGCTCTTCCCAAGTTTTGATGATGGACTTGAGAAGTGCAGACTGAACTTCTGCATCTTTTTGCACATTTTCTCCTGAAATGGGTACTACATCTGCAATTTCTTGTTGTTGATGGGAATCTGTCTCAATGTTCTGAACAAAAATAGTTTCAAAATGATGTCTATTTTGTTGTAGCTCTTCTTGCTAGAATTGAGATACGAGTTGTAGAATCTCGATCTTTTCTTGAGCATCTTGTAGACATCTTTGAATGTCAGCAAGATTTGATTGTGCCTTCAACGGTGGACAGAATTAGAGTGCTTAATAACTTTAATAAATTTTTAATTTGAGCCATTCAAAAAATTTCTTGCAACTCCACTGTTCTACTACTTAGTGTTTTCCAATGTTGGCAAACTTTTACATATCTATACGTGCTCACAACAAATGCAGTGATAATATGAGGCTGGATAAAAAGATTATATAAAATGGATATAAACTTGTGCACATGAAAAACGTTTGTAAACCTGTGTTGTGATCTTTTAAAACCAACTCTAGCTATTACAATCTCAACAAATCATTTCAAAAAGCGCAAACATAACTACAGTCGCAAAATAGAGACTAATTCTTTACTAGACACGAACTTCTGTATAAGCTTATGAAGCTGGGTGCCAAACAAATCCTTACGAAAGCTAGACTTACTTCTCTAATAATCCCAACTCACTGGAGAGCTTGGCTTTCATCGATTTCATGGGATACCTGTGTTCTTCATAGATGTTCTCACGTGCTTCTGCTCAACAAATTCTTTGTCCTCGATGGAACCAATTTGAATACCTCAATCATTTAGCAAATACCACAAAGAAGGAAAAGCAAACCCAAAGTTGTATGAGAGAGCGATGTAGACTTCTACGTCTAATGCTTGATGATGGGAGATGTCACAAGTTCGAATAGTCAACCGTGGAGAACAACAAAGCAATTTACCAATCTTCAAATGAGGTGAATGGTCCCTTTCACAAATGCAACACATGACGTTCACTCCACATCGGCGTTAGATTGCATTATAATATATCTTGAGATCAGTTAATTTTGTTGTTAGTTGCTCTCAGAATTCTGTCAATTTCCTCCATGATGAAGCAAATTGTATGCCACCATATTAGGATGCAACATGGAACACTAACAACGCACCAATCATAATCTATACCATCGTATATGATATGACCTTTGAAAAAAATCCAACGCATGTACGCCCACCATAATGCATATATCGCCTTCAAGAGTAAGTTAACGCAAAATGTATATAAAGTTCAAAGCATATACCATATATCCATAGCATACCATACTAGCAGCTCTATGTAATCGACCTCTCATTACAAGAGTTTCGATCGAGTGCATAGTTCATGGTCTTCGACACTGAATATAATTATTATATATGCTAGGAGGAGTCTTGAACACAAAGATTCATCACTAGTTCACAGGTAATTCATCAACGCACTGTAGATATGATATATATATTCTCTTGTAGGAGCACACGCATCATTGAAACCACAATCACGTCTTGCAAATATTTGGCCAGCGTACATACATTCCAACAAATATGAACCAGCTTGAATAGCAATGTTTTAACCATCGCAGAGAAGGGACTGCGTGCACCATTCAACATAGAGAATGAACATCACAGGTGGGAAACGTGCAGATGGGCTAGTCAACAGTGTTTAAGAATCAATGCAAAGAAGGAATAATTTGAGATATAACCAGCGTACATATCAAGAGCGACCCACTATCAAATGCACAAAAAATAGGGACATAGGTTATAATTAATGAAACGACAAGACGAATAGTGGACGTTGCAAAGGAAGAGTATTAACAATTGCAGAGAATGCCCAAAAATAAGAAAACAGATTTCTAACAAAGGCCAAATTAGTGGAGCGTTATGTCAGGCATCTAATTAGAACACTAAAGTTTTGGCTAGGATAGAGCCAATAGAGCAAAACTGACAAACCAGTGGCTTAGATTGGAGCAGGGCCAAAATTCATCCACTCTGACACCATGTTAAACACACACATGGAGAAGATAGCAGGTAAGATAAACACTCATTGCATTTATTATTCGCAATAATGTACATTTATACGTTTCCTTGTGACCAATGGTCTTCACATACCAAGAGGTCTCTTGGACTCTGGTGACTATTCACATTCCGCACCAACCCTTAGTGCATTAGGTGTCCAACATGCTCCAACCCCATCGACCTCCTCTTATAATCTCTCGTTGGCTCACCAAGAACCATGATTAAATCCTCATCAACGACTAAGATCATTTTTAGTCAATCCATGTGAGTTTCTAGAGAATTCTCACCTTTCTCAATTAATTCCCAGTAATTAATCGATTTCCCCAAGTTAGACCTTGGCCCTTCTCCTTTCTGTAGTTCTCTAGCTATAGCTCTCTCTGCTTAGTCCTTCAGACCTTTATCATCTAACAGGAAAAGCCATTCTAGATTTCCAAATAATGTAGTTGGATGCACCTTCTAGCCTACCTGATCTCGAAGTCCTATTGACACCATTTTCTACAAAACTCACAACTGGGAAATGAATAGGAATATCCTCCTCTCTTGCTTGGCTACCTGCTCTACAATTCGCACTCCCTTTTGGAATGTGCAATGCTTCCTGTTGGTTTTGCCTCTGCAACTAGAAATTTCAGATTTCCTTCAACACTGAACTGGAAACCCTCTAGGAAAAATCCCTTAGTGTGTGTGATTTCTCTTCCACCCAACGCTGATTCTGCAACTACAAAACTGTTGCAAGAATAATTGTGCCCAAATCTACTCTGAGAATTCATTGATCTTCTTCACTGGAACTACTTCCCAGCTTTACCACTGCCAGTTGGAACTACCACTTGGCTCTACAAATTTTTCCTGCTACCTACACTAGAAAATCGACCCCTTTGCCCAACAGTTCAAACCACTCGGCTGGCTCTATGCAAATTTGGAGAAATTGTGTTGTTGCTCACTCTGAACTACAAATTTCTCCCTCTTCGTCTTTGAGCCACTGATCTATCAAACTTGCTCTAATACCATGTGAAATTTTCCTTAAAATGCAACAACTGGAAGTTATTCTTCTAATTGGTTAATTATTAAGCAATTTATTTGCTACAACAAACGACAAATAATTCACACTACAATTCTTCACAAATAAAATATGTTGCAAAAAATAAAAATGCTGGACAATGAGAAATATAGAGCACACACAAAAAAGATGACACTGTTATTTTTGGAAAATTGTCCCCGGAAAAACCCAATGAGGGAAAAACTAAGTAGCAAATGAGGGTTTTATTTTTATACAACAGTGAACTTCTAAGTGCAACCTATGGATGCCCAAACTAGCAATCAAATCTAAGAGAAATAATGGCAAAATTACTGGGGGAATTTTACCCTCCTCCACAAACAATCCTAGCTCAGCCTAGCCACTTGAACTGGCTAACTCAGACCCCTCTGTGCCGCTTTTGTGCAAGCCTTGCGCAGTGACTCACACGCACTACCCAAATCTACCTCAAATCTGCCTCTAACTAACTATTGTTGCTCTGGAAATGATTCTCCGACCCTTTGGAAAATTATCTTGGCTCCAGGCAACTGAATCCACCTCCTGCTTAGCAAAATCGAACTGCCTCTATGAGGCTCTACGCAGGCCCTATGCAGCCAACTGGAGAATGAACTCGGCCTCCTCTCACTGCCTCTCTGGAACTAGAAATCTTCCTTGAACTCACTGTCATTACTCGTCACTGATTTTGCTTCCCCTTTGGCTCAAACTCTTCTTTCTTGCTCAATTGTTGTTTCTGGATAGCTCGATCTACCAAGGAAAATCGATCTCGAGTGTATTTTTCTCCAACCCCGTTAACCTCTTCTTATAATCTCTCATTGGCTCACCAATGGCCATGATTAAATCCTCAACAATCACTAAGATCATCTCTGAGTCGATCCATGCGAATTTCTAGAGAATTCTCACCTTTCTCAATTAATTCTCATTAATTAATCGATTTCCCTAAGTTAGACTTGGGTATTTTTAATTATCGATCAATTAATTTAATTGAGCTATCTCTAACTGGAAATTCTAGAAACTATTTTTGGGTTATGGAGATCTCATGTGTTTTAGCCTCTTGACAAAGTTTGAGACTAGAACAATTGTCTGATGCTATCCAACCGTCAAAAACTAACACCCTCCAACATTAGGGTTTCCTTTGGTGTAACAAGCCCTCTCTAATATCTCAACAGGAGGCCATTGTCATCTGGGCTCTGAATCAGCTCCTTCCCATTAGGTTGTGTCAAGACCATTCTCGGGGCATACTAGGTCCAGTGGTGTCATCCTAAAGAATCCTAAAAACCTGGTCAAAGTTTACCAATGTCCTGGGTCCTTGAGGTACTTTATGACATGTGTCATCTGCTAGTGCTATCAGGAGGCTCCAGTCTCTCAATGTTGCACCCACTTAATCCTTGTACTTCTCTAAAGGAAGTTGGTACATGTGGAGTGGGTTCCCAAGGCCTAGACTATAGTGACCAGCCTAACAAAAACAACGTGGATTATAGTGAAAGCAATCATCCGTCAGTGAGTAACACCAATAATGCATGTAAGTGAACTAAACCTGGATGCCAAGAGAATAAAAATACTTCAAACGATGATACCCTTCCAAAATTAGGACCAAGTTCTCACAAAGGTGTTTTCTCCCTTTGTAGGGGTGGCTAATGGTCAACCATATTAGGTGCGTCCAACCCCAAAGGGAAGTGACATTTCCTTGGTCCACCCTTCAATTGATAGGTGTTAGTGCATAAAAATGTGATAATGGATGGGAGCAGACTTCAAGGTCAAGTGCCATGGTCAAAGGGACAAGTTAATGGGCGTGTTCACATCTTGAGTGTATAGATGTGAGGAGGGAGCTTTCATGGATGTATGAGTTACCAGCGCAACCTGATTTCTACGCAACTAGCTTCATTTCTCTTCAACCTCTCTGCAATTGGATGTTGGAGCTGCAGAGGATGTTTCTCTCAAATGGGTGGAATGCTTGTGTCTATAGCACTAAAGTAGATGGGCAAGCCATAGCCCAACTTGTGAGACACAACCAAAGTTTTTGGATGGGAATGGAGGTGTTGTGAGCTATCGCAGAACCTTTAGTAAAGGTTCTTTGCTTGGTCGACAGTGACAAGCCAGCAATGGGCTACTTGTATGAGGCCATGGATAGGGCCAAGGAAGCTATCCATCAATACTTTGAGGACAAGGGCGAAGAGGGATTCACTAGATCAGACCGCTAGTCATGGGAGGTTCTGCCAAATCCTTCCCATCTCGTCTCTGCTACTCCATCTGCTGAGAACTCCTCAAATTTCCTGCACCTAAGAAAATACTAGTACTGGTCACAGTACTTGACCTTTGCGATTGTCCTCCTGCTTATCCTACTAGTTGCCCATGCGGTTGCCCCTGTTGCTGGACTAGAGGAACTTCTACTAACTAATTCTGATCACCCACAAGCATCTCACGAGACCTCCTGAAAGCTCGGTCCTCCATGAACTTCGCGTCTTGCCTTACTACTATCTTCTTACTGCTATGAATGTAGATTTTGAATGCCTTTGAGGTTTCGTTGTGCCCAACAAAAAACCCCTTCTCTACAGTCTGATCCAGTTTGGCCCGTTAATTGTCTGGCACGTGACAATAAGCAAAGCTGCCAAAAATTCTAAGGTGGCTAACTTTTAGCTTCTTCTCTATGAAGACACCTCCTGGCATTTTCTTCCCCAATGCTCTATGAGGAGTCCTATTCTAAATATACACTGTTGTGTTACATGCTTCTGCCACAAAAATCTGGGTAGATCATGGTCATATAAATAGCCTTTGCGGCTCCAACAATGGTTTTGTTTTTTCTCTCTGCTACACCATTCTGCTATGGATTATATGGAGTTGTCCATTCTCTCTTGATGCCTTCCTTTGCACAGAAATCTGTGAAGTCTTTATCAATGTATTCTCCACCATTATCTGAGTGAAGCCTTGATTTTCTTCCCTGAGGCATTCCCCATGAGAGGTTTAAACTTCTGAAACAATCGAAGACCTCATCCTTGGTCTTTAAGAAGTAGATCCAAGTTTTCCTAGAATAAGCATCAATAAAGGTGACAAAATATTCAGCACCGCTGAGAGCTCTAGTGGACATCGGGCCACAAATATCTGAGTGTATAAGTCCTAACACGCCATTAGCACTGCTGTCACTCCTTGGAAATGTCGCCTTAGCATACTTCCTAAGTACGCACCCTCTACACACATCATCGTGTTTGGTTCCAAGTTCGGGAACCATTGTTACAATTTCTTTGAGTGTCCTGAGTGCTCCATGATGTAGATGTCCCATTCTCCTATGCCATAATTCATTCAACTCCTTCCCACTGCTACTATTACTGCCTATTAGTGCCATTTGGTAATCAATTTTTAACTGATAAAACCTGTTACTTCCAACTCCAATTTGTCTTACCTTTTTCTAGCTCGGGTGTTTGACATACACTTTCTTCCCTACGAAGTGAACATCATACCCCTTATCATGTAACTGAGATACTATAATCAGGTTCATACCCAATCCTAGCACATGCAATACCTCTGAACCATTGGTGCTTGCTCCTAACTCCCCCTGAAAATCCATGGCACCTCTCCCTGTTGGGGTACATTTCGTTCTGTTTCCCATAGTAATCTGGAAATCCATCTACTCCTCTTTGTAGTTAGAGAAATATTCTCTAACCCCTGTCATGTGAACTAAAGCTCCACTGTCTATATACCAGACCCCATGTGAAGTTGATCCCGCTAAGCAAGCAAATTCGTCTTCCAATCTGGAAGACAAATCTGAAGTCTCTTGAATGTCAGTTTCATCCATGGCTATATTGGAACAATTTTTGTGTGTTATTTCTCTTTTCTCCCGACACGGATTCTACCCTGCAACCTACAACAAAACTCTCTATGTCCAACCAAGATTCTGGACAATGAAAAATCTGAGTTGCAACTCTCCCTGTGACTGTTCGAATCGCTAATTTGGGTAATTCGATTTTCCTGCCTCACTTCTTCTGAAAAATCGAACTACTGCCCTAGTAACTTGAACTCCCTATTCTGGGCTCTTCGCAGTCTCCTCTAAGAATTTTGATCTGTTGCTCCCTCTGAACAATGAAATTCCTTTATGCTTCTAAGCTTCCCAGCTAATCAATTAAGCTCTGACACCATGTGAAAATTTTATCTATTGCAACTACTGGAGATTATTCTTCTAACTCAAAAATTAATTCTATAGTTTATTTGCTCACGGCAAATAACAAATAAAATCACAGCTGCAATTTTCACCATAAAAATATTGCAGAGAATAAAATACTAGAAACAAAGAAATTCTAGCACACACAATAAAATTGACACAGATATTTTTGGACAATTATCCCTGGAAAAACCCAACTTCGGAAAACCGGTGCAGCAGATGAGGGTTTTACTATTAATGTTTAGTAGCAATTATGAGTACAATAATTTAGATGGCCAATTGGCAATCTAATCTAAAGAAAACATTGGCAAAAATATTGTGAGAATTTTTTCTCCCCCCACAGTTATTTTCTTCCTCTGAAATAGTTTCCTTGACCTCTACGTTGAAGTGTCTACGTCAACCTTTGCATAGTCCCTACGTTGGCCCTCTGAAGATTTCTTCCTTCTTTCCTTCGATTCTTACAGGAGCTAAAAAACTTCCTCCTAGAATGTTGTTGCTTTTCTCTTCCTCCTGCTACTCATCCTATGGCTCTATCTTCTCTGCTGAGTTGTTGCTACTAAGAAAATCAAATTGCCTGGGCATTTGAGTATTTGCACTAGGATGATCTCCATCACCACATCGACTCTCTTTTATAATCCACTGTTGGAGCACCAACGGCCAAGATTACAACTTAATCAATGGCTAGGATCATTTCTGGGTCGATCCGTGTGAATTTCTAGATTATTCATGCCTTATCTCAATTAATATTGATTAATTAACCATATTCCCTAAGTTTATAATTAGGAAATATTTAAAACTCAGTTAATAATATAATTGAGACACTTACAGGGAAAATTTCCAGAAACGATTTTTGGGTTTTGGAGATCTCATGTATTCTAGATTCTCCACAACATTTTGTGGCTAGAACACATCCGATGCTACAAAAACTAACAATATGTCTAGTACAATCTTAGTTTTGAGCCAGGAAGATAAACAAACCACCTGATACAAATTCCATTTCATTTGAGGCACTTGACACCATGTGGAGGGTGGAGACCGAGAATCTTATCATGGAGGAGGCACTCGAGTGGTTGGAGCAAGAGGATGAGGAGGGGGAGGCAAAGGAGGAGGAGGAGGATGCTCCACTTGTAAGAGAGACAGATTTAGAGCAAGGGGAGGATATTGAATTTGAGAGTGTCAGAGCCACAATCACTACTACAACGACCACCGCCACAGAGACTGCCAACTAGGGGAAGAGGCAGAAGACATCCCACTTCATATTCCACATTTTCCCAAAGAGTTTCACATTTCACATCAGGTTCAGGCTCAGGCTCAGCACGTGACACCTACTACTTTTAGAAGAAGAATGACATCAGTGACCTTGCCCGTAAAAGGGGTAGAAGGAATTGTTGAAACCTAATATTTGGGTGCATCATGATTAGCCTTGTAGGCTTTTAGTATCTAGATGCCTCATGATGATCATCTCATGAGATGCACATTTTTGTTTTGATGTGATTTTCTTTGATCTTATTAAGACTTGTGATTCAGGAGGGTCAGAACAGGTATCATATTTCAGTATCGATGTTTGATGCACCACTTGACATATTATACATTTTATACAATGGTTTTATCTTCATATTTATGTGACAATGTGTTTGTTTGATGTTGATGTCGCTTCAGAAGTTTAAAATTTTGATAAAAAAGTGAGTATTTTTTTAATTTTTTCAGTTTCCTGATAATTTCCCCAATATTGCCATTAATTAAAATTTTGGACCCCCAATGATAAATTGTCGATAACAATGAATGTAACATTTATGGAGTCTATGGGATAATTAAACTTAAGAGAAAACAACTAAAGCCTAACAAGGATTAAGGGAAATATGAGAGCCTATATTTCCCTAGGTTTCAAACCCTAGATATCATTTTTGTGAGGGAGCAAAGTCAATGGGGAGAGCTTATTGAAAGCTTCACCCATAGGATTGTCATACAAATTTTATAAGTGGGTAATGCATGCAATACTCTTACCAAGATTCCATAGAATAATTTTCAACAATAACTAGCCCATAAAAGCACTAGATAATTAACCATTCCATACAATAGCCACAAAATAAAAATATTTATCAAACACAAGGTACACTTACAAGATAGAATGCATGACCAAATCATTTATTGCTCCAAAATGACATCTCCAAAGCCAAAGAATAGCTCCAAAAGCAAAAATCCTCAAAAGATCACATCTCCACAAGATACAAGACCACAATTCAGTTAGGTCAAATTCTCTAACAGAGTTGAACTAGATCTCAAGTGATGATGAAAATAATTTGAGCCTATCCTATATTTATATGAGGCTTAGATCTCCTAATTTAGCTTGACAAAGCCCCTAAAAGCATGTTTGATCATTGAATGAACTTGGGTTACAAGGAAAACCATTACCTAATGACAAAATAGAGATAATAGCCCACATCTGTCAGTCATTGCCTCTTAAATTGCTAACGTCATGCCTACTAAGGGCTCCAAATGCCATGCCAAAGTGTGATGAGGTGTCCAAATGTGTGTATGACCCAAAAATTTGAGGGTTGGCCCTCAAATCCACCTCAATATCTCTTGTGGGGTCCCAAGTGTAGTTGGGTTGCCATCAAGTGATCTCCATGGTTCTCCAATTGTCAAATAAGGCCTCCTTTTGTCCAACATTAAGGCTTCCTCTGTTGCAACAAACCCTCCATAGTCTCTCAATGAGAGACCATCCTCATTTGGGCTCTAAATTAGCTCCTACCAATCAGGTTGTGTTAAGACCAGCATAGGGGCATATTGGGTCCAATGGTGTCATCCTAAAGAATCCTTAAAACCAGGTCCAAGTTGCCTAACATCCTAGGTCTTAGAAGTCCTCTAGGATGTGTGATCTACTAATGCTATCAGGAGGCTCCAATCTCTCAATGCTACACCTGCTTAGGCCATGTACTTATCTAAAGAGCATGGGTATGAAAAATCAGTTACCCGATACCTACTGCAGCAAACTGATTATATTTCACCTACTTGTTAAATTAATTGAACAAGTTACTTGCAGTTCTCTACGACAAATACTAAAATACATACACTATAGCGTACACCAAAATAAAATTGTGGAAACTAAATACAGCACAAGAAAGAAATAAGCATCACACACATCTACACAGTTATTTTTGGACGAATGTCCACCGCAAAACCTAATCCGGAAAACCGGTGTAGCAGTTGAGGGTTTGTATTACTAAGCAATAGTTTTATGAACACAATATTTGGATGTCTTGCTGGCTATCCAGTACAGAGAATATCACTGATATAATAATAGTGAGAAGTACCTCACACTATCACAGGCGATCCCAAATGATCCAACCACAGAATGGTTTGCCCCTTGTTGCCTCTACACAGTCACTGTGTCAGCCTAGCATCACAGCATCTAGGGACAGCGTCACTCCCTCTATTGATCAATTTGCCTCCCAAGAACTTCGATTTCCACCTCTTGGTCTCACACCCCGGCTTCTGGCTTCAAAATTTGATTCCTTCAACAAAATATAGACCTCCTCAAGGCTTCCGGGCTGCCTCCGCGTGGCCCTGCGTCAACCTTTTTGGCTCTGTGTTGCCTCTGCAGGATCTCTCTCTGCCTTCTCTACTGAGAATTCCCGGATTAGGAGAAATCTCCAATTAGAACTATCTTTGCCCCTCAATGTAAAAGATCACTTTGAATTCTCTTCCTAACAACTCCTGTACTTCAAAAATTCGATCTTTTGATCTCCCACTTGATGTGCTTTCCAAATGCCCATCAAGCCTCCTCTTATAATCCTTTTTTTGAGAACAAACGGCTCAGATTAAATCCTAATCAATGGCTCAAATCACTTTGGCTTGATCCTCGTCTTCTTCTATAAGTTTCACCCACAATTAGATTAATACCCTTTAATTATTTTAATTTCCTAAGTTTAGACTTAGGCACCCATTAAAAATAATTAATTATTTTAATAAAACTATCTCCGAGGGGAACTTATCAAAATGATTTATGGGTATTGTGGAATGCATGTGGCCTCCCTGCAAATTTTGAGGCTTAGAGCACATCAAATGCTACCAAAAATCAACAATGGGTACCTATGGAGTGGGTGCAGAAAGCTTCGGCTGCAATGACCAACCCAACAAAAAGAACATGGATTCCAGTGAAAGCAACTATCTATCAGATACTAATATCAATAATGCATCTAAGTCAACCAAATTTGGACATCAAGGGCATGATAATACTTCAAACAAGATCCTCTTCCAAAATCAAGACCAAGTTCTTGCAAAGGCATTTTCTCCCTTGGTAGGGGTAGTTAATCGTCAACCCTATTAGATGCTTCCAGCCCCTAAGGGGAAGTGACATCTCCCTAGTCCTTCATTCAATTGATAGGTGTTAGTGTATAATAATGTGATAATGGAGGAGAGAATATTTCATGGTCAAGTGCCATGGTCAAAGGGACCAACTAATGGGGGTGTCCACATCTTGAGTGTTCAGATGTGAAGAGAGAGCATTCGTGGATGCATCAGTTACCAACTCAACTTGAATTTTCCACCCCTCTTGTGCGCCTTTTACTTCTTTTTTATTTTTCCTTGTATTACCGCTCATAGCTCAAGGGTTAGAGCTTTCTTTATATGATGTAACAATTTTATTACCCCTTTAAGATGAGTTAGTTTATTGCTCACTAGAATTAGGACATGCAAGGGTTCCTTTTTTATGTAATCAAGCATTGTGTGCTCAGGCAATAAGTGATGGACATATGAGGGAGGTAGATCTCATGTTAGGCCTTTGCCCACATGCTAATCTTTATGTCTCAACCATCTTTTCCATTTTGATTTTCTTTCTTTGGTTACGTTGTGGCCATGATATGCTTTTTCTTTTCTTTTAGCTACATCAATGTCCTAGGGTAAATTTTTCGATCCCTACTCAAGGTATGTAAACATATGAGTGTCAAATCCCCAAGAACCAATGACAAGTTCTACTCGAAGAATGGAGGTATGGGGCTTGTAATGTGGAATGGGAAGTGTTAAGTATGGTAAGGGGAGAATGGGACATGTTATCTCAAACATGGCTTTCCAAGTGGTGCCCGTCCTATAACCCAAAGGGCCTTAAGGGAGGTCTCATTGGCTAATTTCAAAGATTAACCCTAGGTAGGGTGAGAGAACAAAATAATGGTCAAGGTCTGTCAATCTTCCAGATCCCCCATTATCCATACTTAATGCCCAGAACAAACAAGTATAAGCACCAGATTGCAAAATGATTGAAGTACCCTTTAAAAAGCAACCAACCTTCATCCAAGTGCCAATGTCGAAGGTGAGAGGCGGATGGATGATGAAAATGGCATAAGCACATGGCATATCATCGTTTAATGGTGGCTGGTAGGGGCCGCTAGCTTTCTATCTGAACAACTGGCTGTCAAATGTAGGAGAAAGTTTTCTTCCCCCACACCTATAGAGGTCTTGGCTTTGGGTTTGCCTGATGCAAGAATATGTGACAATTATATTATATAACTTCAAAAATGCATATGAAAAAGTCAAGCTAGATTTTATCTGTTTATATTCATGATAGTTTGGATAAGTAGAAATATTGGTATTGTTTATAAGTCTTCCCATGTCATGATGAAATCTCCAAGGACAGAGTGTTAAAGTCAGCTTGCAAAATGGGCTTAACTCGTTATGATTAAGTCTAATAGGGGTGTTCTTCAAATTTATGAGTAATAGAACTCAGAATCCAATCCTGCTCAGATTTTATATGTTGATTTCTGGTAGCATCGAATGTCTTCTGTCTCAAAATTTGTAGTGAGGCTTAGACACATGCATTCTCCAATACCCAAAAATCATTTTGGGAAATTCCATCGAGAGACAGTTTTATTAAAATAATTAATTATTTTTAATGGGACCCTAAGCCTAAACTTAGGAAATTAAAATAATTAACGGGTATTAATCTAAACTGTAGGTGTAACTTCTAGAAGAAGAGGAAGATAGAGCCAAAATGATCTAAGCCATTGATTAGAAGTTAATCTGCGTCGTTGGTTGTCCAATAAAAGATATAAGAAGAGGCTTGAGGAGCACTTGGAGAACACACACAGACAAGATCAAAAGTTCGATTTTCTGAAGCAGAGCAGCAACCGGAGAGATTTTCAATAGTGATTTTTTGCAGAGAGGGGCCGGGATAGTATCTAGTGAGGATTATTTTCTTGGGCAAAGAGTACAAGGCAGAGACGACAGAATAATGTCCAAAGAGAGATTGACGTTGGCCCATGTAGCACTGACACAACAACAACGCAGAGCCTAGAGGGAGATCGAATTTCTTGCTGAGGAAATCCAGTTTCAAAAGCTGGGAGCTGGGGTGTGAGACCGGGAGGCTGGAAATTGAAGTTTTTGGGCAGCAGAGGATCAGAAGGAAGAGCAACGTAGTCCCCAGTAGAGGTGACACAAAAGTTGCATAGGGTTGATGCAATTTTGTGTAGAGGCTGACGCAAAAGGGATGCAAAACCTCTTTCCAGTGAGATCAGGGTCTGATTCTTCCAGTGACAGGGTGAGAGAATCTCACTACGTGTTTTGTCCATTTTTTCTCTGTATAGGATAGTCAGTTGGGCATCCAACAAATTGTACTCAGAAATTACTACTGCTTAATAATAAAACCCTCAAATCTGTTGCACCGGTTTTCCTGCATTGGTCTTTTCCGGGGACATTTGTCCAAAAATAACTGTGTAGATGTGTTGTATCTCTTTCCTATTCAGTTTCTTGTTTTTGCTTATAATTTAAATGGTGTACACTGCAGTGTATTAGTTTTGATATTTACTATAGGAAACAGTAAGTAACTTGATTCATAAATTATCAAGTAGGAGAAACTTAATCAGTTGTTGTACTAGAAATTTGGGCATCCAAATTTTCACATTATGTTGTAAGCTAATGAGTTTACTGCATGTCCGTATATTTAACATGTTGCTTGCCAAAGAAATTCTCTTGGGTAGCTTGTAAATGATGTATAGTACAGTGATCCAATATGTGCCAATTATCTAGAGATAAAAAACAGTGGCTTTAATAGATGTGAATATATTTTAGTGCAAATGAAATTGTTTTTATCTCTTCATTTACCAACTACCAAATATTTGTGAAAATTTTTTAATCTACACATCAGAAATCCTACTGCAGTCACTGGTTTATCATATCCTACTTGTTTTTACATTCAACAAGTTATTTAATTATTTAAACATTATTGAAAAACACTACTATAGACTACATTGACATAGATCATAAACTGAAATAGATATGAGAGAAACACACAAGGGACACTATTATTTTTGGACAAGCATCCCCGGAAAAACCCAATGCAGAAAAACCGATGCAACAACTCTAAGGGATTTCTATTATTAAGTAGTAGTACTGAATACAACTCTGGATGCCCTCTCGGCTATCCAGTTACAAATATAAAATATACTGGTAGAAACCTAGATTACCTCACTTCACCCAGCAAAATCCCTATGATCCGGTAACTACACTGACTATCCCCGGCTACAACTGCACTGCCCCTTCACAGTAGCCACGTGGTCCTACGTGGAGCACTCCGAGACTCTGCGTCAGCTCTGCGCCGCCTCCTCTACCTCTTGGAGCTCTGACGTCAACCTTCTTGGTTGATCCTGCTGCTCCCCTGCTAAATTCAAACTTCTGTAGGACGACAACTCTTCCCCTACGCTGGCACTGCGTCAAGCAATGCATGGACCCTCTTGACCCAGCGTCAACCTCCCTGGTCTGCGCTGCCTCCTTTGGATTATCTCTACCTCTCTTTGTTGTGTATTCGGGGTCCCGAAGAAGATCCTTCAACCCAACTATCTGTGCCTGTCAGCTGCAACTCTGATCACCAATTCGATTTTCTCAGCAAACACGCCCCAGAAAAATCGAACTTCTTTGATCACTTAGTGTATCTCCAACTGACCATCAAGCCTCCTCTTATACTTTTCCTGTTGATGAATCAACGACCGATATTAAGTCCCTAATCAACGATTAAAATTAAAACAGACTTGATCCTCGCCTCTTAGAAACTTCTCACCCATATTTTTATTAATACCCATTAATATTTTTATTTTCCTAAGTTTAGACTTAGGAACCCCATTAAAAATATTAATTATTTTAATAACTCATCATCCGAGTGGAATTTCTCCAAATGATTTATGGGTGTTGGAGATCTCATGTATTCTAGCTCCTCCACAAAATTTCGGAGCTAAAGAACATCCGATGTTACCCAAAATTAACACTCCCTCTTAGCGAAGAATGTGCTCTAGCAACACTTCTAACTAGAAGCATCACACTGATCTACGACATCGGCCCTCTGTGCTGTTGACACTTGGCCTGTTGTCCTTCATCCACTGCACTACTGCAACCTGTACTATTGCCCATGACACTGCCACTGTCACTACTACATCTATACTGTAGCTCCCTCTCAATATGCTGCATGATGTTGCCCATAGCACTGCCACTGCTAACTGCTACATTGCAACTTGGTTGCTGAGAAGTAAGCAATTGAAAAGCCACCCAAAAGCTAACATGTTGGTCAGTCTGGAAACCCCGTGATGTTGAAGCTATCTCTATTGCTAATCTGTGTTGACCCTTTGTTGCTACTGCGCTGCTGCAATATGCTTTGTGCCTCCTGCACTGTTGCAACCTCCATTGTGCTGCTTCAGACTCTGGCACTCTAGCTCTGCCATTGTTGCTCTATCATCCCTCGCACCAAATGACTCCCGTCAATCTGCTATGGTTGTTAAGGGCTCCCGTAGCCGTATGTGATCCAAGAGTTTGGGCACCTCAAGGATCCTGCCCCCATGTAGTTCTCCTGACTATAGCTCGATTTCGCCCCACCTCTTCTCCAAAGGTGCCTGAGCACTCATGCCACAATCCTCGTCATCGTCCTCCTTGTCGGTTTTCGTTGGAGCAGCCTTCGAGTCAAAAGCCTCTTCCTTGCCCTTCTTCCAAGGGCACTGAGTGGCGAAATATCCTAGTTCACCACACCTAAAGCATCTGACCTTGGATATATCCTTTTTCTTCCTTTTTTGCACCCATGTTGTCCCGATAATGCAAGATCTACATCCTCCTCCTCCCTCCTTGACCCAGGCTCCTTTGCTACTACTTTCTGCCTTGGTCAGCCTCATGATCTCTTCCTGTCGAAGAGCTACCCACATTTCGTCCCAACTCGGAGAGAAGCTCTGCCCGAGATACTCTGGACAAATGTCTCCCAGTCTTCGGTGACTGCATTCAGGGCAGTCTTGACCATGAACTCAGGATCTAGTGTAGACCCCACGGAAGTCAGTTGGTCTCAACTCCCTTGCAACCTAAGAAGGAAGGGATCGATCTCTTATCCCTTCTCAATCTGGTATAGTCTCAGCTGATTCTCCAATAGTATCTTCCATTGAACGGAAGTCCCCTGGTACAAGGTGGTTAGCGTCTCCCACATCTCCCTTGTTGTTTCCTTCTCAGCAATGTGTGGGACCACATGATCTTTGACCTCGTCTATAATCATGCATTTAGCCTTTCCCTGGGCCTCCTCGTACTTTTACAGCAGATCAGCGTTGATCGAAACAACAACTACCTTCAAGGCATAATCCTTGATGCGATTCTTGTCTAGGACTACCAAGATCCTAGCCTTCTAGATGACAAAATTGGATGCTCTATCCAATCTGTCCTGATCCCTCAATCCATTGACTTCCATCTCTGCTCAACAAATATAAGACTAGTTCTCTTCTCCCTCTCCTGTTGTTAATCCAGTCAAGGCTCAGATCTGGATTTCTTCGACACTAGAAATCCTCTAAGGAGCAAGTTTCTCTAGACTCCCTCTGAGTCCTAATTTCCTTCATGAAAATCCTCTGACCAAATGCCGAATCACTCCTCTCCAATCCTCCTTTGCTACTGCAACCCGGATATAGATTTCTTTGGCTAGAAATCTATCAAGGTAGTGACTCCCTCTACCTCGGCTTTGTCTCCACAGACACTGTTCTGCACCAACAGTAACAACACCCCACCAACTCCACTGATTGAATCTGCTCTGCTCCTCCAACCCTAGCAACTGACTGATTTGAGCCTTTCAGGCTCTGTGCTCGCCCAGAGAGCTAATACAGTCACTGTGTGAGCTCCTCTCGGGTACTGCATCACCCTCTACAGGCTCAAAATGATGACACAGGCACTGCATGAGCCTCTGCATCACTTCTCTGGCTCTGCATCACTCCTTCAGCTGCTCCTTTGCCTCTTAAACAACGTTCACTCTGGACAGCTGCTTCTCTATAGCAAATTCACTAGTTTCCTAGTTGATGTCTTCACTGTCCTATGATCCGCAATTCTCTGATACCATGTGAAAACTTCTGAATCTACACATCAAAAATCCTACTGCAATCACTGGTTTATCATCTCCTACTTGTTTTTACATTCAACAAGTTATTTAATTATTTAAACAATGATGAAAAAGACTACTGGAAACTACACTTACATACAGATCATAAACTGAAATAGATGAGACAAACACACAAGCGACATCGTTATTTTTGGACAAACGTCCCTAGAAAACCCAATGCAGGAAAACCGGTGCAGCAGCTCTGAGGGTTTTCTATTATTAAGCAATAGTTCTGAATACAACTCTGGATGCCCTCTTGGCTATCCAATTACAGAGATAAAATATATTAGCAGAAACCTGAGTGAGATTACCTAACTTCACCCGACAAAATCCCTCTGATTCAACAACTAGACTGACTATCCCCGGCTGTAACTGCGCTGCCCCTTCACAGTATCTGCGTGGGCCTGCGTGGAGCACTCTGAGACTCTTCGTCAGCTCTGCTCTGCCTCCTCTACCTCCTGGAGCTCTGACGTCAGCCTTCTCAGCTGATCTTGCTGCTCCCCAGCAGAATTCGGACTTTTGCAGGAGGGTAGCTCTTCCCCTGCGCTGGCACTAAGTCAAGCAATGCGTGGGCCCTCCTGGCCCAGCGTCAGCCTCTCTGGTCTGCGTTCCCTTCTCTGGGTTATCTCTGCCTCTCTTTGTTGTGTATTCAAGGTCCCGGAGAAGATCCTCCAACGATTTTCTCAGCAAACCACGCCCCAAAAAAATCGAACTCCTTTGATCACTTGGTGTATTTCCAATTGACCCTCAAGCCTCCTCTTATACTTTTCTTGTTGATCAATCAATGGCTGAGATTAAGTCTCTAATCAACGGCTAAGATTAAAACAGACTTGATCTTCACCTCTTAAAAGCTTCTCACCCATATTTTTATTAATACCCATTAATATTTTTATTTTCTTAAGTTTAGACTTAGGAACCACATTAATATTAATTATTTTAATAACTCATCATCCGGGTGGAATTTCTCCAAATGATTTCTGGGTCTTAGAGATCTCATGCATTCTAGCCTCTCCACAAAATTTCGGAGCTAGAGCACATTTGATGCTACCCAAAATCAACAATATTAAATGAAGTAAAATAAACTCATGAAACTGAGGCATTCAGGTTGCCATGTTAATCCCAGTGTAGCACACACAACTCTTATAAGACTTGCCAGTACACGCAGGTCTTGACAGGTTCTATAGCGAGATGGATCACTCGCATAGGACCCACAATGTCTACCTGTACTCGTCCAAACCAACATAGAACCCATCTACTCATATTGAACCCGTGAAGACCAGCATGTGACCCGCATAGGGGATCCACATAACACCCGTGGACCCACTCAAAATTCATATTTTTTTATTTTTATTTTTTTGGAGATCATATATTTTGAAAAAAAATTGTATTTTGACGAGTCTTATACGGGTTGTTCCCGAGTCTTATACGGGTCACCGAATCAATACCCAAACGAGTCTTATATGAGTACGAGTCGTGCAACATTGGTTATCGCAGAGACCATCGAAGATTTTCCTCACATATTCCCATACAAATAAAATTCATTCTAAAATCAATTGCTGGGAGTTAGTGAAAAGAATGGATGCCATGTCCTTCCCAGCTAACATGGGCTAGAAAATAATAAGCCAATCAGTCCGGACAAGTAAGTGGAATAGACCCATTATGTCAGTTTTGTCTTGTCGGCCATTGACCCAAGATTTTTTAGATTGATGCACTGTTATGCAAGCCTTGTATATTAAATTTCTTTGTTTTGACATGTGATTTCTGTAGATATCTGATTTGCACATAATTAGTTTGTGTGTGCAGGGTTGTACTTAAGGTTTTTAAATTGCAATGGATGTAACCGATATCCCATAAATGAATATGACATTGACTTTAAATAACTACAAAGACAAGGAGTAAAACAAAACTTCATTATTTTCAGACTTTTTTATTATAGGATTCTTCTAGGTTTCCATATCCATAAGACAGAAAATCTGCATACGTTTAAAAGTTGCTAATCATAAAAGTGTTTCTAAAGTCATGCTGGCAGACTTGCTGTAGAGGGTTTATGTATGCACATTTCATAGATTCAAAAACCATTTGTAACTAGACTCGGAGAGAATTATGATCATTAACCATTGCTTTCAAGAAGCACAAACGTAAATGGGTTCTAGAAGCAAAAGATATATAGCACTATCTGACTTCCAACAAGGTGAGTAGTTTCACTTCGTAGATGCTAAGTCTGTTTGAAGTTTCTAAGAAAACAACATATGTTAGACCTGCATACCGAAGCAATAGCAGAACAACGGCTGTATACATTCTCTAAATTTTCCACTGCAACGTATTCACCCTGTGAAAGTTTGAAAATATTTTTTTTCCTATCAATGATTTTCAATGATCCATTTGGTTGCCACTCACCAATATCACCTGCACCAATCAAGACAAATTTTATTCCTGGGTTAATATTCATTGAGACACATAAGGGCATGGATACAATGCGTCACTCATACTATCATTTAGGTGTTGTCATAATTAAAATATTCAGCCGAGGCCAACAGAAAAATGCATCTTGAGATGTTTGACTATGCTTGTTACCTGTGTGAAACCAACCATCCACAAGAACGTCACTAGTCAGATCTTCACGCTTGTGATACCCACAAAATATGGTTTTTCCCCTTATACAAATCTCTCCACGTGGTGTTCCAGAAAGTGCATCATAGCCCATCTC
>APFE030469512.1:85100-110284 GCA_000404065.3 Pinus taeda
TTGAGCAGAAGTGGGGAGACATCGAGTTGTAGTCAGATGGACTACAGGCGATGAGGGGCAGAATCCTTGAGGCAACCAGCTTCTTGGATTAGACCTTGCAACGGGAGCCCCGACGAGGAGTAGCAAGACTGGCTAAGTGGGTAGAGACGGATGTGGATGGAGCGAAAGAGAGAGCTACGACGTAGGAGTCCCGAGAAAGCGCAGAGCTAGCAGGCTGCAGCAATGCGAGAGGCACAGGAGTGTTGCACCAGTGCAGGAAGGCACAGAGAGGTGTGCAACAGTGCGAGATGCAAGGAGGTGTTGCAGCAGCGCAGAGGTCAGAGAGAGGGAGCACTTGTCAGCGGTAGAGGGAGCTTCAACATCAGTGGGTGTTTCTAACCCAACAGGGAGGTCAGTTGGGAGATGAGTTACTTCTCAGTAACTGAGTTGCAATGCAGCAGTGGGTAGCACGATGTAGCATGATGGCAGGAGGTGCAATGAGGATGCAGTGTTGGGAGAAAGGACCAACAGCAGCACGAATGCAGAGGGAGCTATCGTATAGATGCAGCAGTGGAAGTGGCAGAACCATGGGCAGCAGTACAAGATGCAGCGGTGTAGAGGGTGTTGGGCAGGAAGGCCTAGCATCAACACAAGTACCATGTCGGATGATTAGAGTAATACTCAGTGACAAGTATTGCTAAAGCACAATCCTCGCTAAGAGGGAGTGTTGATTTGGGGTAGCATCGGATGTGATCTAGCCACGAAATTTGGTGGAGAGGTTGGGGCACATGAGATCTCCAATACTTAGAAAGGGTTTGGGCAGATTCTAAACAGATCAAGAAATATTAAAATAATTAATATTTTTAATGGGGTCCCTAAGTCTAAACTTAGGGAAAATAAAATATTAATATGTGTTAATATGAATCTGTGTTAGAGTGGTCCAAAACACATGGATCAAGCCAGATCCAATCTTGTTTGTTGATTAGGGACTTAATCTCAGTCGTTGAGATGTCAACAGGAAAGTATAAGAAGAGGCTTGAGAGTCACTTGGAGAGTACACCAGAGTGATCAGTCATTCTATTCTCTAGAGCGGGGTTTGCTAAGAGAAATAGAATCAGTGATCGAAAGAGCAGCTGAGGGGCATTGAGTACAGAGAAACAGAGAAGGCAGAGATTGTGCCGGGAGAGCAGCGCAGCAGCCAAGGAGAGTGACGCAAAGCTAGCAAGGGCCCACGCCCCTTTTAGGTTCTTCTTTTTAGTAGATTTCCATTGAATGATTCAGCAAAAAAGAGTACAATGATCCATATCTTCATCCATTCAACTAAACAATATCCATGAAAATGATCACAGCAAAATCAATTTAACAAGATCCAAAAGACGATTCTAGCAAAAGTACTAATCAAATATCACTTCATCAGACTATGGTCAACTTCAGTCATCTGCGATCAACTCCGATCAATTGCGGCAATTCATGAAAAACAAACCCTACTTTACAACCACAGGGAGGGCATTTTGTGTATGCGGTTGAGAGGCTTCAACCACATGGATGAGTCGGCCTACATGTGGTTGCTATTGAGATTTCTCCGTGACATGCCTGCGGTTGAGACCCAAAACCCGAAAACAGAGATGCGAGCTTTGGACCTTGCAATTTCTCCTTCGTGTGAACTAATTCTTTGCAGACCTGCCTCAAAATTATGCTAGCCAAAATCAAAGAAGAGAATAGAAGAATGATCCAAGATGATTGTCCAAATGAGGGTCACTTGACTCATATTTATAGCCTTCCAAGGGAGTCCAATTTGCTTTTGGGCCGACCTGATCAAATATGCATGTGGGCTTTAATTCAAAAATACATTTTCTCTTATCCAAATTGAGCGCTTCAAAGTCAAAATTGGTCCTCTCGAAAAGAGAAATATCATCCCATGGTTGGAATTTCTCACTAAGATACCAAATTAACACTCCCTCTTAGCTAGGGAGAAATTCCAAATGCATCATGTAATCATCACAACTATCTTGGCATTAAATCATATCCAATCTCAAGTATCTCCTCAATAAATGTCATCACTGCTCATTTCTATTTATCTCTTGATTATATTTGCTCATATGTTGAACATTCTCGAATCTAAAAGAGGAAGAATTTGATATTGGAGGGGAGCCTAAGCTACCACCCTCTATACATCGGGGAGCCACTACTACCACTAGGAATCACATCCAACAGGGAGCTCAATGCTACTACCTAGGAAACATCAGCGAACTTAACATCAGGGAGCACATCTCAATCTGAAACCACATCAAGGTGCTCAATCTCAAACCAGAATCACATCGGGGAGCACATCTCAACCCGGAATCCAATGACAATGAGAAAGGTCCTATGGACACTCTCACACCATGTCAAGCAACAAGTGAGATACCACTTACCAAGCATGGATCACAACCATCGCATGATGCAATCAATGGGCGAGATACCACTTGCTATACAATGTAAGGATCACAACCATCCTATTGTCCGCTGATCTTCCCAACAATGACACTCAATAGTCATGTGATAGAACACCTGCATCATAATCAGCTTGGGTGAGATACCCGAATTACCAAAGGTAAGGATCACACAACCCCAAGCACTCTCTCAACCCGTTGGCCAGACAAGGAGCAGTAATACCAACAAGCTTAGCTTGTGGGTATGATGCCAACTGGGGTATACTCTGCATAGACTAAGATACGGGTAGATACCCAACTTGTCAAAACAGACAAGGATCACACACACCCTATGGCAGACAGTTAGGGGAGCAACATCTACAACCCTATTGTCAAGATATCCCTCAACCCTAGGAGCATTCCATCTCAATTCCTCACCCTGGGAGCTCAGACAGGGCGGAAGAGTCAACTTAGTTTTCTTGATCAGTCCTGCTCCCTATAGATCAGAAACATATCATTGTGCTCATATCTGGTGTCGATTTGAACAATTCACTGAAGAGTTCAGTCATCATGTCTCAATAGCAACAGTCTCTTATTCATACAAGACATTAAATCAAATATTATATTAGAACAAAATATATATCACAAAAATGATACCTTATTCATCCTCCCTCTCATGGAGGAAGCAACCACAAGCCTAAGCTTGTCTAGTACAACAACATCGACTGAAGGTATCTCAGTCCCGACTCCCAACTATATATAGGATTTGATACTAATCAAATCCCACTCATTATTATCACAATGTATCCCTGTCATATCCAGAACCTGCTCAAACAACTCTCCAACGAGCTTCTTCAACCTTCCTCACAACTAGCCATGCCAACAACATCTTACTCAACCTCGGCCATGCTTAAAGCTACAGACTTCTCATCCAAAAATATCTTGGTAGATCTCATACTAAAGCAACACCCAGATGTACTCATCTCATTAATAACGATCCCAAAACACATCAGTACATCCATGTATTCACATATCATAGGAAGAATATCTCAGACTAGAAATTGATCATCCGGTGCTTGGGAACAATCCAATGTGTATGAAGCGGCTCAAACATGAATTGACTTCCAATATATGGACAAGTTTTCACACAGAAGATCAATGCTTCAACCAACCGTGAATTTCCAAGGCAGGTCCAACAATGTGAAAATTCCAAAACGGAATCCTATTGCAACAACTAGAAATTATTCTTCTAATTGTTAATTAATTTTAACAATTTATTTGTGATGGCAAATACTGAATAAATCACACTTCAACCTTCACAAATAAAATATTGCGGAAATAATAACGTTGGAAACAGAGAAAATACTATCACACATACACAAAAAAATGACACCGTTATTTTTGGACAATTGTCCCCGGAAAAACCCAATGTGGGAAAGCCAGTGCAACAGTGAGGGTTTTTAATATTATGCAGCAGTGAAATCCTAAGTAAAATCTATGGATGCCCAATTGGCACTCCAAATAGCAAGAAAAACTGGGAAAAATTATATGAGGGAATTATCCTCCTTCCACAAACAATCTCAATACAACTTCTCGTCAGAAACTCATCCTCCTGGACCCTCTGCACTGCTCTGCACAGACCCTATGACATCTACCCTCTGAACTGCCTCTGATGAAGTCGTTATGCATGTCTCTGCTAAGGAAATCGCTTCTCTAGCACTCTGGACCCTCTACCCAGCCTTTAGAACTGAAAACAAATTCCTCTCCAGCTAAATCGAATTACTTCTTTGAAGCAACTACGCAGTCCTCTGCACTGCCTCACTGGGAATAACTCGGCCCCTTGCTGCTTCCTCTCCGGATCTACGAAACTTCCTCCGAATTACTATCTCTGCCCCTCACTGTCTTTGCTTCAATCTCTAGCTCTCTGAAAACTGATGTTGTTCTCTGGAATTCAATCTACCAAGGAAATCAAACTACCGGTGTTCTAGTGTGTCTTCTCCAAGTGTTCATCGACTTCCTCTTATAATCCATTGTTGGAGCACCAACGACCAAGATTAAAACTTAATCAATGGCTAGGATCATCTTGGAGTTGATCCTTGTGAGTTTCTAGATGATTCGCACGTTGACTTAATTAATTTTGATTAATCAACCATATTCCCTAAGTTTAGACTTGGGAAATATTTTAAAAATCAGTTAAAAACCTAATAAAGTCATCCCAAGGTGGAATTTCTAGAAACCATTTCACGGTTTTGAATATCTCATGTACTCTAGCCTCTTCACCAAATTTCATGGCTAGAACACATCTGATACTACAGAAACTAACAATCCCTCTTAGCGAAGACTGTTTGTTCTCTCTAGTATTGCACATCCTGCCACAACACTCTATCTCTGTATCACCTATTGTCATGTTGTTGATGTCTGGTTGCTACTTCCCACCAAATTATTGCACAATTCTGATGTTGCATCTGTGTTGCTGCTGACACTGTTGAACTACTGCCAACACTACATCTGCACTGCAACTCTCTCTCATTTCTTGTTGTTGCAACTGCAACTATTGCAACTAAGAAGCATCCAAAAATACTGAATCAACTATGTTAAGTATGATGCATCTGTCTCCCGAGCCTCTTGCTGCTACAAGCATCAACACTGTGACTAAAGAATCTACGCTATTCCCAACTCGACACTGAGCCACCTACTCTATTGTCAACACTGCACTGTGCTTCTCAACGTCTAACTACTACTAGTCTGCAGTTGCCACTATGGTACAGACTGCGTCAACTGCCACTGATCCATCTTGCTATTGAATATTGTGGACCCCTGTAGCCAGGTAATGATCCATGAGGTGGACTCCTCAAGGACCCTTCCCAAGTCTGTAGCTCTTCTGGGGCTACAACTCCAAGTCACCCGACCTCACTCCTGGAGGTATGGATGCCAACATTGCAAAGTCCACCTCCAACCTAAAGGACATCCTATTGATTTCAGTTGACGCTGCATATTGTTCTTGCTTCTCCAACTTGTCCTTCTCCCTGATAAGACACTACGTGTTGTAGTGACTGAGCTCACCACATCTGAAGCACTTGACCTTTGACAAGTCCTTCTTCCTTCTTTTTTCACCACCTTTGATCTACTGCTACTGTTACCATTGATGGAGCTCTTTAACAAAGCTCGCCTCAACTCCTCCTGCTGCAAGTTTGACCACATCCTGTCCCATTCTGGTAGCTTGTCTCTACCCAATATACTTTGGACAAAAAACTCGCCACTCCTCAGAGACATTGTTCAGTGTCAACCACACTAGCTCTTTTGGTTGAGGCACTGCCCCAACTACGACAAGTTGATTTCGAACCTCCTAAATCCTGGTGAGGAAGGGATCTATGCCTTCCCCCTTCTACATCCTAATGCATCTCAACTTTTCTTCCAGGAACATCTTCCTCTACTCGGAAGTGCCCCGATATAAGGTAGAGAGAGCATCCCACATCTATTTCGCACTATTTTTGCGAGCTATGTGTGAGACTATATGGTCCTGGACTCCATCGAGGATCAACCGCTTCGCCTTCGCCATTTCCTTCCCATATTTTTTTAGTTAATCTACATCCTGGGGAACTACCACAACACTGTCTATGTAGAGCTTCAAGCCATATTCATCCAACAGGAAGGACATCCTGGCCTTTCAAATGACATAGTTGGAGGAACCCTCCAATCTATCCTGATCTCTAAGCCCTGTTGTGGCCATCTCAAATAAAATTGTCGAAAACCCACTCTTTGCTTTTGCTTGGTTGTTGCTCTACTACTCGCCCTCCCTTCTGGAATGCACTGATCTGCTAGCTCCTACTGCCAATCTGTTTGGAAAAATCGAACTTCTAAGACTTGAAGTTCTTTTAGAGAAATTTTTCCTCTGTTGTGTGTGGCTTTCTCTTCCACCCGACATTGATTCTACTACTGCAAACTGTTGCAAAACCCTCTACGTCCAACCAAGGAATCTGCTCAATGAAAATCTAACCTGCAACTACTCTGTCTGACAGCTGAAATCACTAACCCAGGCAACTCGACTTTTCTACAACCCTGCCACTGAAAATCAAAATTTTTCCCTAACAATTCGACCTACTTGTCTAGGCATTGCATTGCCTCTGAAAATTTCAGCCTCTTACTCCCTCTGAGCTGTGAAATTTTCTCCTCTACTTCTAAGCTTTCTGGCTGATCACTCACGCTCTAACACCATGTGAAAATTTCAAAACCGAAATCCTATTGCAACAATTGGAAATTATTCTTCTAATTGTTAATTAATTTTAACAATTTATTTGCTATGGCAAATATTGAATAAATCACACGGCAACCTTCACAAATAAAATATTGCGGAAATAATAGCACTAGAAACTAAGAAAATACTAGCACAAACACAATCAAAATGACACCGTTATTTTTTAACAATTGTCCTCAGAAAAACCCAATGTGGGATAACCAATGCAGCACTAAGGGTTTTTATTATTATGTAGCAGTGAAATTCTAAGTACAATGTATGGATGCCCAACTGGTTCTCCAATCAACAAGAAAAATTGGGCAAAATTATCCGAGGGAATTACCCTTCTTCCACAAGCAATCCCGACACAACTTCTCTTCAAAAACGCATCCTCCTGGACCCTCTGCGTCAGCCTCTACATGGACCCTATGACATCTAGCCTCTGATGAAGTCGTTATGCCTATCTCTGCAGAGGAAATCGCTTCTCCGGCACTCTGGACCCTCTGCCCAGCCTCTGGAACTGAAAACGAATTCCTCTCCAGCTAAATTGAATTGCTTCTTTGAAGCCACTGTGCAGTCCTCTACGCTACCTCATAGGGAAAACTTGGCCCCTTGTTGCTGCCTCTCCGGATCTGGAAAACTTCCTCCGAATCACTGTCTCTGCTTTGATCTCAGGCTCTCCGGAAACTACTGCTGCTCTCTGGAAATAGATCTGCTAAGGAAATCGAACTGTAGGTGTTTTGGTGCATCTTCTCTAACTGCCTATCGGCTTCCTCTTATAATCCACTGTTGGAGCACCAACAATCAAGATTAAAACTTCACCAATGGCTAGGATCATCTTGGGGTTGATTTATATGAGTTTCTAGATGATTCACACATTGACTTAATTAATTCGGATTAATTAACCATATTCTCTATGTTTAGACTTAGGAAATATTTTAAAAATCAGTTAATAATCTAATTAACTCATCTCTAAATGGAATTTCTAAAAACAATTTCTAGGTTTTGGAGATCTCATGTATTCTAGCCTGTCCACCAAATTTCATGGCTAGAACACGTCTAAAGCTACAAAAACTAACAAGCAATATCTGTGCACAATTCAATCAGAGTGTCCAAGGATTTGCATTTCCAATTTCCAACAACTCTTTAGTAGCTTCACGATATAAATTTTACTTTCCAAACTTCGAAAAGTAATTTGTCATGCCATGATTTGTCATTTCGAACTTCAAAGCCCAAATCCCTCTTACTTCGATTATTATAGCTTCATTACCTGTCAAGAATAAACCATCAGTAATAAAACCATAATCAAAGTCAATGCTTCCTGGCTTCACCAAGTAATTGTCAATGCAGAGATACAAGGCTCGGGGAGCTTGCTTCATATAATGCTTTCTACAAACAAGACACTTGACCAAACCAATATGCTCAGCGTTACACAAATCAATATTGTGCAATCAAATAAACTAAATCAGCTCGTCAAGCCTTTGATTCCAAATCAATGTCATAAAAGTTTTTGTCAATAACACTATAACAAACTCTTTGGACCAGATGTCAGGTGGAGCTCTCATTCAAATACCAAGCTACAACAACCTTTTTTTTGCCAAGCACTATCCAATCAAACTTTATCAGACCATCCTTATGATCATAGCATAAATCATTTCTGCCACTAAATATGAATGGATACATCAAGGACAAGTCATATAAGTTTCATGCATATACCAATAATGAGTTATATAAGTTCCATCCATTCATTGTGAGATTACTGCATACCGAATCACAATTGTTTATACTTCAACCAATGTGCCAAATCCAATGAAGCCAATACAAAATTATTATTGGATACCAATGCTATGCGCACATAGCATTGTCATCAAGGCAAATCATCAATTATCAAAAACACTAATCTGTTATCATAATGAGTTCAATCAATCTCTAATATTCCCAATGTTTAATTTTCATTTGAGGAGGTCAATGGAGATCTATGGGATGGTGTTAAGCATAACATAATTTTTGTAATGTCCCTTCTTGAAAAATTTTGTTAGAGGAGAACTACAATTTTGGAGTTAACACATTTTTAGATGCCAACTTAGGAAAGTGGGTAAAAATTAGAGTTACTGAGATGTGGGGGCCACCCAAGGAAATACATACCCTTTATAGGAAAGTCGATTTTGTGGGAAGGAGGTCGAAATATTTGGATGAGGGACCCACAAGGAAAGGTGGGGCAACAATTATAAATAGAAGGTTGAAGGCAGCATTGAGGACCTTTTCGCTATTTTTACAAAGTATACCATTGTTGCTCAAGTTGTTTATCTAAGTCACAAAGTGTTGTTCAACACCAGAGATCTCCGAGGGGAAATCTCACCCTTTCTTCAATGGACCACGAGTGCCACCCTAGGGAGGTATTGCCATAATTTCATGGAGGCTTGGGGAACAATTTGCAAGTGGTACAAGTTGTCTTTGCCTTAGTCTAGATGCAAGAAAGGGAGCCACATAGTCTTGTGGGAGAGCATTTCAGTGACAAGAGCACTCAACCTTTGCAGGTTTTTCCCTTGGTCAATTTGTAGTACATTTCTAGAGATTTTACAGGCTGGGACAGTGTGATTTTCTTAGGTTGAAATTTCCTTGCAGTGCCCTGTGCAATAGCTGTCCTGGGCTACGCAATTCATAATGGACATTCATGGGGAAGGATTTCTCAATATTTTGGAGGGGCTGTAAGTTTTTGTAGAATCGGATGTGTTCTAGACTTGAAATTTTGTGGAAAGGCTAGAATACATGAGATCTCCAAAACCCGGAAATTGTTTTTGGAAATTCCGCCTAGAATTGACTTGATTAGATTGTTAACCGATTTTTAAATATTGCTTAAGTCTAAACTTGGGGAATATGGTTAATTAATAAGTATTAATTAAGTCAAGGCGTGAATCATCTAGAAACTCACACATATCGACTCCAAGATGATCCTATCCATCGATCATGTTTTAATCTTGGTCGTTGGTGCTCCAACAGAGGATTATAAAAAGAGGTTGATGTGGCGATGGATAGGACACTTAAGAGGTTTGATTTCATGAAAAGATCAATTTCCAGAGTAGCAGCAGTGAGTTGCCAGAGAGATAGCCTGAGATCGAAGCACTCAGAGAGGGGCAGAGACAGTGAAGTCGGAGGAAGATTTCCAAATCGGTGAGTGCATTCGCAAAGAGCCACAAGGAGGCTGATGTTGGGGCAGTGTAGTAGCCCCTGGAGGCAATTTCTATTTTGTTGGGGAAAGACAAGTTTCAATGCCAGAAGTTGAACAATAGTTCTAGAGGCCAAGAGAGACATTTTCCTAGAAAGCAACAGAACAAACGGCTTGAGGAGAGGTTGATTCAGACTGTGTGCAAAAGGGATTGTGTTAGAGTGACGCAGTAGCTACACATAAGAAGTTTGGATGGCTCACTTGGAGCCGAGGTCAGAGCTCAGATGTGCCTATTGGGTGAGGAAATTTTGTGTTAGAGTGACGCAGTAGCTACACAGAAGAAGTTCGGATGGCTCACTTGGAGCCGAGGTCAGAGCTCAGATGTGCCTATTGGTTGAGGAAATTTCCTCACTAGATTTTTGCCAGTATTTTCTCAGCAGGGTTTCAAAAATTCGGCATCCAGATTGTACTCAAATTATTTCACTGCTGCCTAATAATATAACCCTTAGATGTTGCACCTGTTTTCCCAAGTTGGGTTTTTCCGGGGACTTTTGTCCAAAAATTACTGTGTTACGTTTATGTGTGCGTGCTAGCGTTTCTTCCAGAGTTTATCCTTTCACAGTTTTATTTATGTAGATTGTAGTGTGATTTATTCAATATTTGTTGTAGCAAACGGTAAATAAATTGCTAAATTAAATTAACAATTAGGAGAATAATTTCTAGTTGCTACAATAGGACTCCAGTGTGGAATTTTCATAAGGGCTGCAGAGACAAAATTCATACACGCTGTAATTTTCAAGCAGTGGAGGAGCTCATAGGATTTGGGGGTGATTTGGGAGCATCAGAAATAGATCAAACCCTTACTTTGTTTTTCTGGGTTTTTGGTGGAAAGCCCAAGATTAATTTGGTAGAATTTTCTAGGCATCTTTGGAGGCTCAAATAGGGGTTCCTTTCAACCAGCATGGCAAAAATTCCAAGGCTAGCACAATACTTTATTGAGGAGTTGTTCCTTCTACATCCGAGCAGCGTTTTCTCACCTGGAATTGTCTAGCTTGCCTTGGCAAGACCAAGTGCACGCATTGCATGCAATGTACTCTTTATATATATAATAAAATTGTTGAATTTTGGCGCAGTTCCAGTGCAATTTTGGGTGTTTAATGGCTATCTCAAAATCTATGTTTGCATGTGTATTTTTGCTTAATATCACTGTCAATTTTCCTATTAGGAATATTACACAATCCATAATCCAAAACATATGAAACATCACGTCAAAATAAAGCATATCTGTGATCTATCAAGCATCATGTCAAAAGGCCAAATCTTGTCAAACCCTTGCTACTGCTACCAAATATTGTCATATACTAGCTTCAATGATCAAATCAAAATAACATACTAATATGCATATTCCAGTCCCCAAAAACACAAGTTTAGTCAACACATTCACATTCTCTATAGTAAGTCAAATATTCAAACTTCCTTGCTCATAGGTCATTCTATTGTATGCTCCATGTTTGTAGGATTGTCATACACCAAGTGCACTTATGATTTCATGCATGAGACTTCAAATTTTATGACCTACAGGCATAACTGTGCACATAGGCTTTCTTCCATGCAATTGGAGGCCTATAATCGCACTCTTAAGCCTTATTCCATGCAGTTGGGGTTTAGACTAAGAGAAACCCTCTCTTTTCAGAGCAGAACTTTTTGTAGACCAACAACATCAGATATCAGTCAAAAATCTTACTTCAACAATAAAGAATCTTCTACACATTTAATGCAAATGACAATAGGTGTAGGAATCTTATGAAAAGGTTCTCCCTCTTAATAGGCAGCCACTTTAGTCACCATCATTCAGGTCATCAACCTGTCTATCATAATACTTGTCATGCATCAGCGAAATGTTACATCATAAAATTAAACTATATCAGGTTCTAAAACACATATCAATCATATTCATAACATGTCAGCATCAACTTCTTCATCATCATATATGAACATGACATCAAACTTTCATCAAGGGTTAGAGTCTTATGATTAGGAAAGCTAACAAGTGTAACATCATACTTCAAAGATCATGAACACAATATCACTTACATAGCTTAGTCCATCAAGTCAGGGCATCTGGATTTACCATAGAGACCAATTTACTAAGTTAAATGAGGTCAACAAGAAGTCCTAAATATCAATCTTATTGTTACACTTCTATCATCATCGTTACCATGTTTGTTACAAACACTATCAATAGTATCAAGCTACCATATATAAGGATCAATGTGCTAACCTTCTTTATAAGATCAGGAAATCCATTATGTTTAAAATGAGAGATGCTTGCCAAATATCAAGTATACCAATATATCAAAAATCAATGTTTCTAAGTAGCTTTATCATGACTTAATAGAACGTAAGCAACTTGTCCAATACTGAGTGCATCATCTCATCATAGGTACCATAAATCATAGTTTTAAAAACTAGAACCGGTGACCACATTGGTCCACCTAATAAAACGGGTTTCAAACCAAAACCAGTCAAACCAGGACTGGCTACATCTCAATGAACCAATTTTAAAAAAACACACGAAATAATTAATTTTTAATGAAGAAAACTATTTTAAGATTTAAAACCATGATTCCAAACCAATAGACACAAAATATGCAAAGTTTGATCATACATATACCATGTAAAGGTGAATATATCAAAATGGCACCAAGTGCAGTGCATATCAGCAACAAAATATATAATCAACAATGCTCTAAATGGCCTCTAGAATCCAAAAACAAAGCCTACAAGCTATGGCGCCACTGGCCTGCTACAAGTATACATATATGATATTAGTGATCAACATTATCACTTGAAACTTTTCATCGCGATCAAACTCAGATGGTTGAGTCTCGACTCCCAAACTTTGCAACTGCTTGAGTCACAAAGTTCTTCACTGGTTCAGTGACTTGAGTCTCAAATTTATGAAGGTATTATGCCCTAATATGCCCTATTACTTCAATCGGTACTCCACATGGTTTTACATGGCCTCCTATCCCAGCCAAGTGTTGCTTAAACGTATTAATACCCCCTCCTTCAATAGATTTTTGGCAATATTTGTAGATTATTTTGCTATCAATCATATCACAATGACTCCATGCAGTATCTTGGCTTTTGGAGGCATGGTGGCTACTACTTAGCTCAAATTCTCTATTGTTCCACTACTCCAACAAGAACTCAACACTCTCCAAGCTCACAATGAAGCTCATTAAAACTGTAAATGAGATGTGTCAGGGAAATGAGAGGGGAGACCTCCTTTTATTGGCTTGATCGGTTGTTTTTAGGGAGAAATAACCTTTATTTTCCCTCCAAACCACCTCACAAGCCTCCAAGAATGCATCTGGTGGGTTCGCAGCCTGCTTGGCAATAAACTGGTTGGTTTGTGATGGAACCAGCCGGTTTACGGGAAAACCAACCAATTTTGTCATAAATCGGTCGGTTTATGCCCGGTTTGTCTAAAAAAAGCACGAATGACGCACCGAACCAGGTTTTTTGACCAGTTTGGTTGGTTTAGCCAATGAACCGGTCGTTTTGACCGGTTTCCAATTCAGACCAACCAATTTGTAAAACACTGCCATGAATCAAACCTACTTTCATATATATGAGTCGTTCATGAAGGTGAAATCCGCATCATACCTTCAGAGTTATCTTGCCATCCAATATTGTAATTGAAACATAAAATTGAAAAACAATACACCATACATACCTTGTAGTGTTCAGATACCTATGTATCTTCTTATTTGACATTGGCAGTGGGAGCACTTTGTCAACTTCCTTGTCATGGGCAACTGTAGCTCTTCTCTTCCTACACTAGCCATCTTTTCATGCACCTTAGATGATCCTCAAGAAGGATCCACTTATCACATCTCATCAAAATGTTAGAAGTATCCAAGTACTAAAACATACATGCAAGAGGCATAATCAATGATCTAAACAAAAGTAAATACATAGAGGAGTAACATAAATCGAGAAAGTACGTATCTTCAATGAGAGGTGATCATCTCCCTCTTGAACCAACTTTCAAGAGTCGTGACTATCCATCATCCATATAACATTGTTGCCTTCAATATATTCATAAACTTCACCAATAACCAAGGCCTAATTGAGACTATCCCATCTAGGCCTACAAGTGCTTGAACATCCTCACATTGATCATGCTAGGGTTTCTAGATTGCATATCTCAAATCTTTTCCATAAACCAAGGTTTCTCCCAAACCCTAATCTCATAATATTCATCAAACCCTAATATCCAAATTGCCTAGGGTTTCCTTCAAACTTTAGTATTCTTTTAGGTCTCCTCCATCTTCTCTTGCTTCCATTAATGGTGTCTTCAAGGGGTGATCTTCAATGAATTTTCTTCAGCACAACTCTGAAACCATGTTAATTTTTCTTAGGGCTATATTATTATTTGCTTCGATAATTTCATTTAATTATTTATAAATTAAATTCACCCCATAGCGTCATAACATTATTCAAATTTACATCATTATTCAACAACTTATGCAAGTATATAGAAAGAACAATATCATCATCAATGTAGCGGAACCTAAAGGAACAATAGAAGAAAAGTGTTCACACATAGAAACACCAGGATTGGTCAAAGACCCGGACAAAACCCACTATGGAGAAAACCCTTTCATGTTCTTCTTATTAGATTGTCATTGAATGATACATCAAAAGAGAATACAATTGTACATATCTTCATCCATACAACTAAAGAATATCCATGAAAATGATCCCAGCAAAATCAATCTAACAAGATCCAAAAGACGATTCTAGCAAAATCGCTGATCAGATATCACTTCATTAGACTGTGGTCAACTTCAACCATTTGTGCTCAACTTCAGCGATTGACGAAAAACAAACGAAGACGTGTCATGAGTTCGGATGAGAGGCTTCAACCGCATGGATGAATCACCCTGCGTGCGGTTACAACCGATATTTCTCCGTGACATGCCTACGGTTGAGACCCAAAACCATAAAACAGAGATGCGAGCATTGAACCCTGCAATTTCTCCTTCATGTGAACTAATTCTCAACAAACCTGCCTCAGACCTGTGCAAGCCAAACTCAAGGAAGAGAATAGAAGAATGATCCAAGATGATTGTCCAAATGAGCATCACTTGGTTTATATTTATAGCCTTCCAAGGGAGTCCAATTTTCTTTAGGGCCGACCTGATCAAATATGCACATGTGGGCTTTAATTCAAAAATACACTTTCCCCTGTCCAAATTGAGCACTTCAATAGTCGAAATTGGTCCTCTCAGAAAGAGGAATCTTGTCCCATGGTTGCAATTTCTCACTGAGCTTCCAAATTGACACTCCCTAGTAAGGAAATTATGGGCACTCATAGAGTTGACAACGAGGGTTACAAGGGCCACAACAAGAGTTTCAAGGCCGAGAAAGGCCAACGGCTCACCAAGGAAAGCAGAAAAGACCACGACTAGGGCTAAGAGGGCTAACGCTAGGCCTAGAAGCCTTAACAAAAATTTGGAACCCATGAAAAAAATCAAATTTTGATTCAGACCTTCAAATTCCGCACAAAATGCTACAAAATCTCCTCAAAAGGATAGCATATTTCTCTTTTGCTTGAGCATTGGCCTTGGAGGGCAGCGAGAGGCTATATCTTTCCTTCCTAGGCCTAGATTTGCCTCAACCCTAACAATTTCTTCCAAAAGAGCTAGACGTCTCACTTGGGTGAGAGAAACTCGCACAAGATTTGAGATAGCTTGAGAATTCAACTGCACAATAAAATAAAAATTCTCAAAACCCAAATATATACAAAATTTAAAATAAACCCAAAACTCCAACTACTGCAAACAAGGGTTATAAATAATTTACAAAATAATTTTACAAAAATTTATTTACGAAATATTTACACATATACAATGCTTGAAAACTTTAATTTTTGAGAAATAGATCTTGAACAAAAATGGTGGATAAATGTACTCTTCAAAAAATTGGAATATTGGCCACAAACCCTTTTGCAAAGTTAGAATTACATATAGAAATTCCTAGAGAACGAACATAGTTGGCTCTTTCTCAATTCTCTATAAAATTTTCTCAATTCCAATCGTTAGATCATATCATGAATCAGATCACTTAAGATAATAAACAAAAAATAATTACCAAGAGAATGTCTTATCATTGACAAATGAAATAACGAATCATATAACAATTCAGCACAGTATGGGATTAGCACATAATTGGCAGGAACCACAGATCATGGAACAAAGACACCATGAACTGAACACCAAAGTCTTTCTATTATGATATTAAAATGTTCCCAGCAGAGCAATGGCTCAATGCTAGCATTACAAATTTACATCATCTAGAAAATAGGCCAAGATCCCTATATCTTGAGAATCAAAATGGTTTCTATTTATAGAGAAATCCTCCAAGTGGAAAATAGCAGCTAGTGGTTTGATCCCGTCAAAATAATCTAGAGTACTAATAATAATTTGATCATCTTTTAATTTCTACTGTCGAAAATATTTATTTTGAGGAAAAATTTGAATTTCACTTAAGACTCATTTTTTATTAATCCAAAAATTAATATTTTGGATTAATTTCATCAAACATTTGACTTTGACTTAACCACCAAAGTCCTAGGGCTCAATTTTTCCTTAAAATATCCATTTTTCCCTTGGTGGGGGACCTCCAAAATTTGATTTTTCTTTACCCACGATTTTTTTTCCACTAGGAGAAAATTTATTTTTTCTATAATTACTTTTTATTCTAAATTAATTAATTTTTGGGCTTAGGATTTAGTATTGATTTAATCAGAAAAATTAATTAATTGACACAAGAGGGAATTAATAATTTTTCCACCATCAAACACTTTAGCCATGGTGTCAAAATATGAGGGACCATGCACTAAAATATTTTGTACATTAGATATTACAAATAATTCAACCCTCAAAGGGGAAACACACATTCGCTATAGACCCTCGTGACATTAACCAATTCTGCAACACAACATGATCTAGTATAGACCCACTGATTTGTAATAAATTAATTTAGCCAAATAGCTTAAATTATTCCCAAACCACTTTTAGAAAGGTTTTATATAACACCGGGATTCATCTAAGATCTTTTCAATGAATTCCAACCTAGCCGTGGGATTTAAGCTGGAGGAATAACTCTGTCAATTATCAGTGTTTAGAAACACACATAATTTGGTGAAGTTAAAAAACCTCCTAGGATGAAATTCATCGTCAAAATCAAAGGCTTACCTAGGTGTTGTTACAAAATTAAACAGTCATACTAACATCATTTACATTATAACTAGCTGAAATTGTGTTTACAATGATAGAACATGTGTTGGCTAATGAATCTGAATTTTGAAAAAATTTCTTCATGTCTTCACATTCTGCTTCCTTGGACTGTTGACAAACTGTGGTCAACAAAACACATTGACTTTCTTTGGGATTCATTTAATTTCCTCTTTCTTGATATCTCTCAATATCTCTCTCTTTCTTAGGTAGTCATAGCAATTATTAGGGCATTTAGGATCATAACCTTTGGCTTATGGTGGCTGTCATACATCCCATTTTTCTTTTGTAAAAAAATGGCCAATCCGTGCATCAATGAAGCAATTTATATAGAAAAGAAAGAGTGGCGTACCATATCCTTGTACTACAACACTACAGCTTGTAACTCTCAAAAACTCTTCTACGTGTCTAGCCAGTGGGGCTGCTCCAGAAAGGATCAGACGAAGACAACCTCCTAGACCTTGTTTTACCTGGAACAGAGGAAATAACAATCATCATTACATAAAAGTGAATGGAAGAAAATTTCATTTTAAAAAAGTTAACACAAAGATCCGAAACATACTAACCTTAGTAAAAACAAACTTATCAAAAAGTGGTGCTGCTTCATCCTGCTTCAAACCCTTCTGCATGTTCTTTAACTTGCTGTATTCAGTACACCATTGCCAACTATATTAGAATTCAAAAAATGTTGATCTCAAGGAAACAAATAATGAGCGGAAAAAACAAAAGGTGCAAGCTTTTAAGTTTTCCTTTATTAGACATGATATGGTTTTTTTTTATGCATGAAACACAAGGCTCTAGCAGTAACACATACTAGCTGTATGCAAAATCAAACAGCATTTTATTTAATGCTCCACCAATTGATATCTTCTCATTTATACCTGCAAAGAATGCAGGTTACAGAACCACAATGTCAAGAGTACATTGCATTGCACTTCTTTAATGTAAACACAAGTTTATAATTGTTTATAGAATACATTAAAAAAGGACCTGTGTATATACGATCGAACACACGAGGGACACCACATAAAATAGTTGGCTTTAACTCCATAATATCTTCCACCAAAAGCTTCACATCCTGTGGAAATAACAAACAAATTCAAGACGAAAAGGATACTACAAGATTTTATCAAATTACAATTATGAGGAGAGATGTATTTGAATAAAAGCAAACAAATCTGGTTATACATACCCCACGCCAGAAGCCTATTGATGCACTTTTAAAAATGCAATATTCCTCAATAACTCGATCGAATACATGTGCTAGGGGGAGAAAAGAAAAGTAAATATCTGTTTCTATCACCTGCATGTGAATGAAGTTAGATATAATGTCAAAAATGTAATGCCAATACAATTATTTACAAATCATACAAGTTTTCACAAATCTACGAAATTTTCAAGATTCAGCAAGAAAAAGCAATCCAACGTATAAACATTAAATTTATACATGTTATCATAATATTAAACAGAAAATACACGTCAAAGGAATCTTCATCCTTAGAGGAAATCCATCTACAAATGTATAGTCTTCAAGATATGCTAATTGTTTGATAGGGCATTCTCTTCAACATACTCTTTTGGGAAACAAGGTCCTACTAATATCAAAGGAGGGATATTTCAAAAGAAAATGGAGCCTCCTAAAATCGCTAAACGATGATAGCTTACAAACACATTTTTCTGCCACCCACAATAAAATAGGTTGGCTCGAGCTTCTACAGATATGATATTTTTTTTGTATAGATGAATTTAATGTAGTTGATGAGATTTCTTTCATTGATTTTTACTTTTAACCTTCTACAATCCCTGTTACCCATGATTTTGTGGGTGTTATCCCAAGGAGAAATTTTTTCTCCAAGATGGTCCTCAGCTGACAGCGACCAACTAGGTCGTTGTGCCACTTCTCTGCCACCTGATCCATCCATGTGGTCCCTCACTCATCCGTCATGATCGCATGTTTGAAGGTGGGCCTCCCAAACCTAAAGGTATGCCTTGTCATTTGGTAATTGAGTATTGTAGCTTACTTATCATGGAAACTTTTGGGCATGAATTAATGGGGGGATTTGGCGGAAAGAGTGGGCTAGGTCTATACCCTTGTCCAATAGACCTCTTTTGGATGTTACCCTTAGACCCTAGTCTCGTGGAATCTATTTTACTGACCTTTGGGCTCTCGGGATGGTACTTCATGGGAAACCCTCATTTTGGTTGTGTGGTCCTGCTCCCTCATCCACATACATCACTCCCCCTCCACTTATAATAAACAATTCACCATTTCTCCCATCTGGGTCCACATTCCTCCACTGGGTCCACGTAGGGTTAGTTTCCCCTTCCCCTACCCAAACCTTGGGTTAGGCCTAGAACGATACCCCAAAGGTTGACACAGCTGAAAAGAAAAGTAAAAGCATAATTGGCCACATTCAATAGAAAAATGTACCACAAAATGCAAAAGATAGTTGGGACAAACACATTTAGCACATAGGAAAAAGCCAATGCATGAGCTCTACCCCATTCTCATGGCCATCACCCTAGTTCCTACAGCCCCTAGATGAGCCTCTTTTATCATTCAGGAATCCATGATTTTCCCAACCCCTGGTGGGCAATGAACCGCCCCATCTCAAAGGGGGTATCCACTGTTGTACTTTACATACCATGCTCTTACTCCTTGAGCCCCAACCAGTTAACCAAAGAAAAATCATAAAAGACAAAAGGCATGTGAAGAAGGGTGGAAAAATCAAGGTCGAGGTAACTCATGTATCACGATTGCTCCCTCCTATACATTATATACCCAAGTGTGGGCTTCCCCTTTATTAGCTACCCATGTACCCTGACATGAGGCCTAGGATTGCCCCTTTCATTCCCTGCTCCATTCATTTCTTTATCACATGCCACCTCCTTTGAAGGATGTACCTTGGACATACTATCCCCTTTAAAGGTAGAAACCACCTAATAGGGTACTTGGTTAACCCCCTTTGGAGTTTGGAGACATTAGTACATGCCAAAGCCCACTACGCAAGGGCACGCCATTATGAAGTGCCCACCTGTTGTCCATGGTTTGTAAGCTCTTTAATTCAATTTTCTCAAATGACTTGTTGTACTAGAAGGCTAGGAGACGCATTGGATCTTATGCTTGCAGAGGGTCTTCATTTTGGGTTTGGTCTCCCTATACGGGGTCCTAACCCTCCAGAGGGCTACATTGGCACAAGTAAGGTGTGTGTAGAGAAGCATGGGCCTCCACAGTAGTAGAAAACACTCCATGGAACCCCAGAGATGTTCAGAGATTTCTCGTGATTCACCTATTGGACAAGGAAGATGCACCTGGTTCACCATGCTCAGTCGACCCCACAATTGTACCATACACTTGGCAAATGACCTAGGACTTGTATGTTGATGTTCCATCACTTACACCATCATCTGAGCCCTTACAAATGGTCTACAAGCATCTTTGATCTACTTGGAGACCCATGAGGTTACTTGTGTGCCCCCGTACCCATTGGGAGCACCATAAGTTTATAATTTGGAGAACAAGGGGCTAACCCCTTATCCACTACTTTTGGAGTCTTATTCATCATTATGGCACTCATGGACTTCATCAAGCTTCTTAGAAGGCCCAACGACATGTATTATTGATTATTCGACCTCTTGAGAGGCTTCTTCTTTCGTTTATGAGCTAGTTTGGTGGGCTTGTCACCAAAAGTTAGTTATTTTGCACATTATTTTATTCTATGGGCTAATGTATGCCTAATTAGCTAAATCAAACTCGTTAGAAATGTATAAATAAAAGTGATGTGAATTCATTTTAGCATCATCACTTGGATTAGACTTGTATCTCTCTTGAGAATTTCGCTATCCTTCTTGGAGGACAAATTTTGGAGCATGGAATGAATTTTGATGTTTGGATTATTTTCTCTTGTCTTGGAGCTTCTTGATTAGCAAATCCTTGATGGATGGATATACTCTTAATACATGTAAGTACAATTTAATGTTATATTATTTTCTATTCTTGTCACATACATTGTTGCTGGGATTTCGCTATACTAGGGCTAATTCACTACATCCATTTACGCGAAGTTGTGGAAATTTGGTTTATAGATAGTGATTCTTCATGTATGGGCCATGTATTATGAATGAATGTTCCTAGAGATTCTTCTTCATTGAAATACATCTTGATAAGCCATCAATTTTGCAAAACGAAGTATAAAGTTCTTGAAGTTGCTTTTGTTGTTGCCCTAATGCTACGTAAAGTTGTCTTTGAGGCCTCCTTGACATAGAAAATTCAATGTCCATAGTCATAATTACTCTTGACTCCAAATATCCCCAAAGGATTAGGCACTAGTCCACCATAAGGTGATCAGCTTAAACCTATTTTCCTTCTCCCCTCTCCTCTTATCTAGGTCTAGTCCTCTAAGTCACCTAGAGCATCAATTATCTCACAAGCTAGCCATCCAAATACTTCAATTATTGGTCCGCAACTACATTGGTGTGTCCTCAAGAAGCACTCCAAATTTCATGAGATTCCGACAGTGGAATCTTGATATATCACAAGCACTAGCTCGAAGACCAATTCTTGCCCTTGGTTTCCCTTAGGCTAAAAACTTCACTGGGATCCTTGCATTGCCTTTCATTGAAAACTCATTCCTTAATCCCTTTCCCCTCTCTAATTAGGTCAAGCATATCATTGGTTGCTAAATCCTATCCCCTTGACCTAACCTCGGGTCCACTTAGTCCCATGTGGTACCATGCATGATCAAGGTTAATTCTTCAAAGATCACCTGGAACCCAAGTTTCCACAAGAATTCAAGTCTTAGGGATCTCTTTATAAGACACATTCTCAAAACCTAACCGTTGAAATTCTGCCCAAGCCCTTTCTTGAGATCCTTCCATCTCATCTTCCAAGACAAGCAAGCCACATATTTGAACCTCTCTTGTAAATAGTTTCCAAGATCACTCATCGCCCTATCATTGGTCCATCAATTTCGTGATCCTTATCATAATGGGTCTCTTCCCATCGGTGAAAGTCCATAAAGAGTAAGGAGCCTTAGCCGAAGTGACAGTGGGTTATCGCTCCATTGTTTCCCTTAGCCTAGTAGTATCCCATCAAGAATCCCCTTTTAGGACCCCTGCTAGTTTGAGTGATAACATTTTTCACGCCGTTGTTGAGGAAACGACACATGTGTTTTGTTCCCCATACGACATATTGACATATCATTGTTGTCGACTCCATTGGAGGAACGAAGCCCTAGTTGTTAATTGAACTTTAAGTTCGATGTTTGTGGGGTGAAGCAAGTATTTTTCTAGGCATATTTAAATTCACCCTGGCAACTCCTAGAAAATTTAGTAATTTACATGTATATCCAAAGTAGGGTGTCTTTATTTGATGATTTTCCTGCTTTGGACATCACTAGCATCCCTAGGCACCCTAATCATGTCACAGGAAGGATGGTGCATGGGGTGCCCGTGTTTGATGGTGATCCACTCTCCACAATTGACCATGTACAAAAAATTAATGCACATACTTCAAAACAGAAAGTGGGTCACCAAGATGCCCTTATGTTGTTGTTCATGAGATCTCTTTGTGGTCATAACTCATGGTTTCTTAAACATGGACCTAAGAGTATCTCATCTATTGAAGAGTTCATTGATGCCTTTCTTAGACATTTTCAAGTACACCCGACATTAAGCATTCAAGAGGAAGCCTTCATCGAGCATCATCAAGACATTGAGGATCTAGCCGATGAGCAGGAAGACGAGTCCTCCTTGGGTCCACCTGATGAAAAGGATGATTTTGCGAACACGTGTTGGGAAGGATGAGTCTATGGAAGGGGAAGTTGAGACTAACCTTACCTTTCTCAAGGATATCACTCCTGATGACTTTCTTTTTGAAAACCTTGAGTAAAGTGTTCCCATTTACGACACCGACAAGGAAGATGACATTGGTCTCCCCTTTCTTTCAAGTACTATTTATGATAACACATCCATTGACACCCTTGGGAAGGAAAATTATTATTTTCCGTACATGAAGAGGGGCAGTTGGAAATGATTGATCCTCCTTTCAAGGGAGACCCAATCTGTGATACAAAGAAATCGATAAGGCTCCTACCTATCCTCCGTATGGTTCTATATTGAAATCACCTGAGCCTTCAAATTATGACTTTGGGGAAGAGAAACCTATTGGATATAGCACTCTGCCCTCCCCTTTGCCTTCTTCTCTTGGTCAACATTTTGACGAGTGATTCCCGAACCTGTTCTCATATGATCTCAAGTGACCTTGATCCCTCTCCCTTCTCTGAGTATAGGGTCAAGGAAGACCCCCTCATTGAGAATTCTTTATCTCCTTCGGCACCCCCTAAGAATCATGATCAATCTATAATCTCCCCTTTTCAATGTGATCATCATGGGCAACCTACTTGTGTTTCTCCATCTCCCCAGTCTCCCTTTCCTACTAATCGTAACCCTGTAGAGGCCATAAAATATGAGGACCAACATGGAAATAATATGTCCAAAGTTGGCATCCATCAAAATTTTATAAGCCTAATCATTGACATCTCTATATTTTGGTTAGAAGAGAAGTTCTCATGGACTAGATTACATCCTTTTCTTACCTCTTCTCACATGATCATCCATGTGTTGGAATTCTATTTTCCTGCCTCCCACCAGCCTTATCATTCGTGTCATTCTGTAGTATATCTCGGGGGGGTCAATATGGGGTACAGAGGGAGGTAACCAAGGTAATAATGAGATGTAAAGATAATAAATAAATGGGCCATAGTTAAAAACTAAAGTGGTTAACCCACATAATGTAAGGGACAACAAGTAGTTAGGAAATAATGTGATAAGCCCATAGTATTGGATATATGGTATTGAGAGTCTCATGGTTATTACCCATGGTATTGTATGTATAAAGCCTATATAGAGGCTAGAGATTCCCCATTTAGGAGGTCAAGTATTGGTTTTGTATTGACAAGCGATGGCTTGTGGAGTGATCTCCTTCCTTGAGGAGTAATTGTATGGTGTTACCCTACCTCAAGGGTTTTATTATTAATCTAATGTAAGATTCACGAAGGGGATTGTCATTCACATATCATATAATGAGTAATGCACACAATAATGAGACCTGTTGAAATTGGCAGCGAGGGAGAAATTCCAATCGAACCCCTTCCAACACCACATATAGAGATCCCACACTTGATTAAATAAACAAATATTAATTGTTAATTGATATGATTAAATTCAATATGGGTTAAGAGCACATTATTGAAGTCTTCATCAAGTCAGCTCAAATTCAAAGAGGGAAATATATTAAATTTCAAATTTGGTCATGTCAACTCACCTAAAGTCGTGACCCATTGCATGAACTATCAACTATATATTGGCATCTAAGTTTCACAATATTACAAGAAGATTCAATTATCTTCTGAGGCAGATAAAACTCGGTTCTGTGGTGGATATTCGACCTCCTTCTGTGATAGACATTCGGCCTATCTCAGTGACTAAACTTGGGTCTATCTTTTGTGATTTGGACGCATCCTTATGGAATCCTGATTCCTCTGTGGCTCACTTCACATTTCAATGGTTCATATGACGTTCTTTGTGGCTCGGATCACATATCAGTGGCTCACATATTTCTTTGTGGCTCGTGCTATTTTCTCTAAGACTCGCATCACCATCTCTACGGCTCGCACCATATCTTTATGTAACTCTCTATACAATCTTGTAACTCGTATTTGACTCGTATGGCTCGCTCACACTTTACAGTGGCTTAGTGTTATGTCCTATAACTCGCATTTGGTTTGTATGTCTCACTCACACAGTGGTTAGCACTCTTTAACAGTAACTCATATATCTTTGTGTGGCATCGCTTCAACACTCAGTGTGTGGTTTGTAGTTGGTTCACATTCTACAATTCTCTTTATGTTATATATACTTGTGGAAACCCTCATAGTACCTGTGTATGTATTGACCAGTGTTTTTAAAACCGGTAACAAAAACCGGTTACCGGTCTGACCGGCCGATTAGCTAGGCCACCGGTCAGAACCGGCCTAAAAACCCGGTTTGGACCCCTCAATCGCCTAAAAATTGACCTAACCGGG
>APFE030469512.1:125998-156017 GCA_000404065.3 Pinus taeda
TCATCATGAGACGTCCTACCCACTTTTCGCTCCTCCCCAGTGAATGGCATTGTGATTCATCTGGTCACCAAACCAGCACAATGGCCTCTATTCTGACATCATAAGGCACTTTCCTAATTATACATAAAAGATCATGGTTCCAAAGGGTGAAAAAGCAACTCTGTCAAGGTTCCTGTGGGCAAGAGAAGCTCTGCTGATGGTATTGGAGTCAAATTTTCAACATCAATAGTGACTATAACTCCATTTTCTTATTCTTTATCTTTATTACAGAGAAGATTATATCCCTGACTTATTTTTTGAATCTTTATGCATGAGATATCTTTTAAAAACTCAATCATAATGGGTTAAGTGGAATAATGACTGCAAAGCATCTTACCCACATAAGATGTCCTTTCTCCATTTTCGAATCATTCCACGACATCTCCACATTTATTCATAATTCTCGTTTATTCATCGATTTCAGTACCCCGATATTTTTGTGATCCTATCATAAATATGTATAGCTTTCCATTTTTACCACTCCTATACGTTGTCGCCAGAGCATCATTCCTTCATTTAACCAATCGAAGGCGACCTATCATTTTAAGGGGGGGAGAGGGCGACTCCCAAAGCACTCATGCATGTGTGTCAGCCCTTTATTTGGTTATACAAGACTATAGAACATTCCATAATAGCAAGTATTTAACGCTAGCTATGCTGAAAAAGTATTATATGATATTAACAACTTGTTGTTCCATTGTTGTGTTACATGTCTATTTCTGTGTTACTTGTGTTAAGCTAACAGTGTGTAGAATTTAGGAAAAATGGGAGGAAGAACGATGCACAGGGAGCCATTGATACTAGCTGTTTCTGATGCCGCCAGAGAAATTTTAGTCAGAGTTGGATGGGTTGCATATTTCACACGACTGCAACAACCAAATGAAGCCATCGCTATCAAATTATTACATAATTTACAGAATGAACATTCTACGATAAGAGGAAGGAAAATTACAGTGGCAGATGCAATAATAGCTAAAGTGTCCGGATTACCAGCAGTTGGACCCATATGGACTCATAAAAAATTGAGGTTGCAGGATGCTATTGCAGTTTTTCAGGATGAGGGACAGACCCTGATTGTCAAAGGCAAAGGAGTTCAACCTTCATCCCTTGGAGAACTATGGACAAAACTGGCCAGAATCATTTAGAGCTATATCACATGCGATGGAAGAAAAGATGTGGTAAGGCCACAATTAAATTATTAGTAGTTTTGAAGCAGAAATGTTCTGTAAACTTGTCTGCGTATTTGAATTTGTTATCGCATCATGCTGCTTGAAGCATAAAAAAATCCTAGCATATAGAAACTGTCGTGAGTCATCATTTCTTAATTAGGTTGATAGTAAGCTATAATCTTTCCCAGTAGCAAACAAGTTGGGAATAATTAGTATTTACCATAGAAGGTGGGTTAGCTTTACCTGCTCCTAACCCTGTCCCAAAAAGGAAGATAACTTCCAGCATAGCAAACAGTTCACAAAAATGCAGACGCTCTGCCAAGACAAGTTTGGGAACAGCTGAAAACCTCCAGGGTAGCAGCAGCCAACCCTTAGAACTATCTAGTCCTGAAAATGAGGAACCTTTATATCTGGAAGGATGGGATGAGGGGGAGTCAGAACTTGAGGAGGAAACAGAGCACTCTAGTGAAGAGGAGAGGAATGAATCAGAATTCCCCTTAACTCCCAACACAAGTCCCCTGCGAGACTTATTTGATATGGAATTGGTTCAGATTTTGGCCAATATGAATGAATTTATACAGCCTGAAAGCCCGCTCAGCTTTAATGTTGAAGCAACACAATCAGAAGAAAACTCTGCCCATAATAAGAACATATCAGAAAATATAATCGGTAGAGAAGAATCAGGGGCAGAAGCCACTCAGGAAGAGGAAAACCAAACTAGTAATGCACCTCTAGAAGAACCTAGTCGGGTCAATTTAAATACCCAAGATGTGAGACAAATAGGAGAAATAGGAACAAGTCAGGGTAAGGACATAGCTCCTGAAGAACAAAACGCAGATAAGAAACCAGCATAAATGATTATTGGAATAGTTGTTCCTTCCAAAAAGAAGTAAAACAAAGTTAAAAGGCTTAGAAAAGGACAACAAAGGCTGCATAAATTAGTGAAACAACTCAGTCAAAGGATAAGGACATTAACAGTGGGAAAAGTTTCAGGCAAAACCCTGAAAATAATGAATGCAGCCCTGAAAATAATGAATGCAGCCATTCAAACTGAATTTCATGATACAAAGGTCAATGGGACTCAAACTGAGCCCATATTCACTCAAATTGTTAAGGAATAGCACGTCATTGTTGTAGAAGCAACTGCCCAAACAGAGAATATACATTTCGTAGCATAGTTGTTCAAACGGAAGTAGCAACCTCCGACAACACGGTCATCTAGACAGAAGGATGGACTATCCATAATAAAAGTACACAAACTATAAGCATTCAGTCCCACAAAAAAATAACGTAGATAAATATTCAAGCCAAGGACAATATGACAAGCAACGATCTTAGTATAGCAAATCTTCAATAAAGTATGGCACAGGCTCGGCTTACCATATAACGGCTTGAGGAAGAAATTGTCCCCCAATAGAGGTACCAGGAATTTCAGAGGCAACTGTGGAATATGAATGCGTCAGAAAGTGAGGCATTTGAGAAATACAGAAAGGTAGAAGAGAGGACTGAGAAAATAAAGCTCAGATTGGAAAAGACTAGGGGTCAAATGGATACTATTTTCTCCTTGTATATTGACATATTGGCATGCAGATCTCTTGCCAATAACTATGCCCTATTTTTGATGGAAAGATACTAACAGTTGAAGATCAAAGTTGTCAAAGCTGGAAAACCAATAGAGTTGAAAAAAATTAATGATTTTATAAACTGTTGTAAGCATCATGGGATAAAAATACAGAGGTTGTTGTGTGAATTTTATTTACACAATTTTATATTAGAAGAAGAAATCGAAAATAACCCTAGTCCTTTTATAGGAGATGTGCAGTTCCAGGCTTTCATTTCATTCGTTGTTAATCAATTGAAATGGTTCAAGGTCCATAACACTTTCCAGAGGCAGGAAAATGGACTAGACCTATGTGTCAGAGGTGAACCTAAGCACCCCTAACAAATGTTAACCAGACACAAAAGTCTAGTGAAGAGGGAAGGAGTAACTTAAATCCTGGGCCCCATTCCCAAAGAGATTGTCCATAAGGGAGTAGAATACTTCCTTTCTATTCAAGAAAGCTCCTTGGATACAGCCAAGTTGAGGTGGACAATTTCTAATAGTAATGTACAAAACAGGGAGCCATTCAATTATAAAAACTTTAAGCTTGTTGCAGAATGCTTTGTTACTTATAGCAACCTCATCTTTAGGGAAGGGCCTTATTAGCTGGGTTGTAGGTTCTGTAGCCCTATTGTTTGGTACCCTACTGAAGGTTATAAAGCCATATATGAATTTCCTGAAGGGCAGACAGGAGCTATCCTTGAGTTCTTGGCCAAAAATCATGGCTTCAGACGACTTTATGACCTCCCTTCTCCAGCTTATTCCTTGACTGCTCTGCATACAAACTACATGGTTTTCATGAGGACATGAAAAAGGGTAAGCAGGGGAGTATGTTGATTCATGGAAAAGGTATACATATGTTATTTATTTCATCATCCTTTTTCTTTAGTTCTATCCCTTTTATATCCTAAAACGTTAATATATCAAAGTATTATGGTAAAAATGAGGAAATCATCGGTAATTACTATTTAGATGATCATATCCATCTTTATGTAGGAAAAAGATGAAAAGGGATAATTGTTGTTCCCAACCAAGGAACAATGAGGAAGCAACAAGATAAGGAAGGGCACAGCGGTTATAAATACGTCTAAAAGAAAATCAAACAGGATCAGCGCAAGGAGGGAAAATGTCTAAACTTAGAAATTGTGTGAATCCCTCAGGATCGAGAGATCTTGAGGGATCACTTTTACTACTTATCTTTTTACCTCATTCCCATTGTAAAAAGGGAACAATTGTAAACAGAACGGGGGGAATTATTATTGGAGAAATTGTAACGTTTATCATCGACTCTCGCTGTTGAGCAGAGCACGAACTTGCTGTAATGTTTATGAAATGATTAATATATAAAACGGTTGTTGTTCCTTCGCATATCCTGAAGTAATCTAGTGGTGTTCACTGGAGGATAAGGGCCCGACCCTGGTGGATTCACTTACTGTTCCTGTATCATGCATTTATGATTCCTGCAGTGTGATGGTTTGATTGAATTTCTACTTTTTGCAACTATATCGCTTTGCTATTTCCTATTTTCCAATTATATTTGTTGTTCCTGTTTTCATGTATTCTGCAGTAATATCATTGATATAGTTTATTGTTGTTTTGGATCTAGTTATTTAGTTAAGCATTCTTCTTCAAGATCATATACTGTAAAGAGCATTGACTACTACTGTCGAAGCTCTTAGATTTTAGATCATTTGCCACTTATATTAAGAATTGTGTTTGATTGAATGAATCAGTTAAAAGAGGAATGAGTTATTATTACTGTATTCTCGACTGATGATTGTTGTTACTTTGATGAATGTCTGATTTAGTTTCATTAGAGGATTGAGTTTTTCTTTTAATTGCTATTAGAATTTACTTGTTGCATCTATTTACTCTTGTATTTGAAAGGGTTGTACTACAATTTGGAAGCACTACTCTCTGAGTTAAATTGCTGCCACATACTGTGTACACTCTTGAAATAAAAAAACTTACCTGGATTGATAATTAATGTGAAGATAATTAGTAGTTAAAAAGGCACCTTTTATCACTCAACAGGTGGCTCTGCATTATGCAAGAATTAAGACATTTCATTTACTTTCTTGGTAGGTTGTGAAAGAAGTTTTGAGATTGTCCTCTATTGTGTCATGGATTCCTCGAGTCGTTATTAATGACTGCATCCTTATTTGACAACATGCGTAGCAGCTGTGTTTATCAATATTTTCAAACTCCCTCAACTTCCAAAGACTTGAGATTGTCAGCATAGGAGATTCCAAACAAATATTCGAAAATAGAGACATGGAACATGTCTCCTTCCCAAGGAATGCCTGCACAAAAAATAATTGTGTTAGCAGACCTTTAGTTATCTCCCTCAATCAAAATAAAATTTGAAATTTAAAAACATTATATTAATTATCCAATACAATAGAACTAAATAGAATCCAAAAATTAATAAAAGACCCTCATGGGAATTCTTTTTAAAAGATAAAGAGATGCTCATTAGGATTAGATATATATGATCAGACCATATTAATGCTATTTTATGACATCTTGTGGCTTTGCAACAATTAACACATTCTGTTGATGTATATGATCAGATCATTTGATTGCTATTGAATGACATTTGGTGGATCTGCATTGTGCAAGAATTAAGACATTTCATTTAATTTCCTAGTAGGTTTTGAAGGTGAAGACGACATAACCAGTGGTTATAAAGAGAAAATGTTGGGTATGTTAGCAGTTGGTTTGCATTGCACCAACATCGTGCCAAATTGTTGGCCTTCCATGAAACAAGTTTTAGATATGTTAGAACAGTTGTTATGATTGAGAATAATCATGACCATGACGTTGTTATGGGAGGAAGTTGTCAATGAAGGCGGGTGACATTATGGACATTGTTCCATCTACAATTTAAAAGTTTTCATTTTCCTTCAATGGTTGTTCTTGATTCCCCTGTTCCTTGATCGCTCCTCCCCTAAGCAGATTGCAACGTAGAAGGAATTGCGCTCAGACATTGCGTAGCCTAAATTGCACAGAATCCCTAAGCGCCCAGAGTCGATAAAGGTGTTGGTGGCGGCATAGGCCGAGCCTCCACAACTGCATCCAAACATCGTGCAGGGTGGGGAAACTGCAGCAAGGGATAGAGGGTGTTAGTCAAAACATGTTTTCCATGATTCGTCCCACCGTCTTCACCACGCAGATGAACATGTTGATGTGGTTTCTCTATTTAATTTAGTGAAGCAGATGCCCCTTTATTCAAAAGCTCTCGCTCCACTTGTTTTGACACCATGTTCTGGTCTATTGTTGATGGCTCTGTAAAGCTGGACAAATTAAAGCAAAGCAGGTTATTACTCTATTATGGTTATTACTCTATTATGTATTTCATTAGTGGTCAGTCAAGATGTGTGCGTTTAATATTCGTTTTTTCGAACTCTTGAAGATATATAATCGTCTCACTTACATTTTTTTTGTTATAGAAATCCTCACTGGCACTGTGGGACACAGAGGCATGTTACTTCTTTATTGAGTCAAAAGTTTGCAAATGCATTCTTCAGAATTCAAAAGCGTTTAGGCTTTTTACATATTGATGTTATAAGGTATTGTGAAATTTCAAGCAGGTTTCTATGACTTGCTGCATAGTTATTTTGATTGATGGTTCTCTGCAGAAAAAATCCTTGAAGTGGTTTACTGTTGTTTCTTGTGGTTTCGGGCTTCTTTTCTTTCTTTCTTTTTTCCCTTAGGGATTTTGGATTCAAGTGCATCAGTGCTTAGGGAAGCATTATCAAGTATTTTTAGTTATAAAATCAAGAAGTTTTCTTTATGTCCAAATACAATTTAGTTTGTTGCTTGAAAGATCAAGCCTCAAGGGACGTTTATGTATTGGTGCCTTGCTTTAATTTCTTTTGTAGGCTATTCCAAGTGTGGTGTGCATAAGATTAAGAAAAAGGATAATCCTGCAAGCATAAGGTTAACTCTATGGCTGTTGAGCAACGTCTAAGTATAGATTTTGCTCAGATCTATAAACAATGAACTCTTCAGCTCTATTTTGCGAAGTACAAGAATAATTCTTGGAACCAATACATTTATAGACAATATTTTCTTTTAAATTTTCCAACTAATTAAATTATTTCTTTCAAATACTAATAAATCTCATTTTATTAACACAAAATAATTAAATTCTTTCTTTCAAATACTAATAAATCTCATTTTATAAATGCAAAATAATCAACTTGTTAATAAGTTACATATCCCAGCCCCTGATGCAAAGGATCATTATTTTCCCATTGACTATGCAAAGTGTGCCTGGAAACAATTCACAACCTACTTATGGAAACGATTTTGAGCCTATTGTGAAGTCCTGGTTACAATTTAGTGAATTTCAGTTTTTTAACTGCATGGCTATTTGGCACTATCTAGTGGAAAATACGGAAAAAAAAAAAAAAAATGTACATCTAATTTGTTATAATCAGGAATATGTTTTTTTTCTTATTTCTTTTACAATCTATCACTTTTAAATTTTAACATGGTTCTCTGGTTTTAGCTCTCAGTCACTTTTAAATTTTAAACATGGTTCTCTGGTTTTAGATCGCAGATTATGTGATAAAAATGTGCTCATCATTTTCATTACACCTATATTTTTTTCAACTTGTAAGTATTTAATACTGGCAAGCAAATAAATTTTCAACAAAAACGATCAAGAATAGTGGTTAATGATAATTAAGCCCATGCATGGTACCACGTTGTTTATAGGAATAAATAATTTCTCATCAGTGAACTCCTTGCTAATGTGGAATGCCAACTTTTTTTGTTGAAAAAAGGCATCTAAGATGTATTCTTGAATTGTATATGCTTTAGTCCAGGGAAGAAATCACAGGTCTTGTCAAAGGAGATCTGTGAAAATTACTTATTGTTTTTATTAGATTATTTTATATAAAGTATGACGAACAATTAGCTTACAGAAAGTATTCCTAACAGTTATCTTATTGTTGCACAGTTTAATCAAATTTGGCATATTTAAGGAAACTCTGTTTTTTACTGTCAACAACATTGATACATACATCTCAAAGAATTCTCAATCTAATATTCTATATAGGTTTTGGAAACTACTCCTTGGTTATTTCCTTTGACTACTATGATTTTTTTTTGCAAATTCTCAATGTATAACTTGATGTTGGGGCATTTTCCTTCTATACGTGATATTAAATTTGACCTCATTAAGGAAACTTTGTTCCTCCATAATGAATTGCACCTAAGAAGCTCTTCCAGACTCTCATCTCAAAGAATATTGCTCTGGTATGGCTCAACCTGATTCTTCTCCCCCAATCAGGGTGCCAATGCAGTGAAGTGAGGTGGTGACCAGACATGGCCCTCAAGCATGCTCCTCATGTCAATCATTAAATGATTGTATTGGAGATCTAACCCACCACCTTACATGTCATATCATGCTGAATTTGTTCATGTGCGAGATGTCTACAGAATCGCTGCAAGGGTTTTCTAAGCCAAGTTCCTAGGAAATATTTCAATATATGTTTTGGAAACCAATCTTGATAGACTCACCAATGAAAGCTACAAATTGCAATCCTCCATAATTAATTGCACCTAAGAAGGTCTCCTGGACTCTCATCTCAAAGAATATTGCTCTAGTCTACCTCAACATGATGCGTAGCCACAGTGTTGATCAATATTTTCAAACTCCCTCAACTGCCAAAGACTTGAGATTGTCAGCATGGGAGATTCGAAACTAATATTCAGAAACATAGATGGAACATGTCTCCTTCCCAAGGCATGCCTACACAAGAAATAATTATGTTAGCAGACCTTTAGTTATCTCCCTCAATTAAAATAGTTTATTAAAGAAGTGCATACCTTTTCTACAATCAAGTTTGAATTCAAGGCATGGCAAGAGCCCTTGATGAAATTTCTGCAGGACCCACTTGGATTTTCGAAGCTTCCAAAGCTTATGGATGATATGTGTTGCCCTAAAGAATATTGGAGACAAAGCCCTAGGAATTTCAATGAGGTGACAATAGGATGAGCTTAGACACATGGGCATTGAAAGAATCTTGAATTCAAAATCAATCCACAGATTGTGCTCCAAACATCATTCAATTAACCTCAAAATAGTGTGAATTAACCACACAAAAATAACCCTGAATATATGTGAATCAGAAACTTGCTCAAGGCCAAAATGATGTGTGCGTGATTACTAAAGGCTGCAGAAATTAGAGAATAAAATCACAAATGATGGCATGTTTAATTCATGAATTTATGGAGGATCCATGCCCATATTTATAGTGATGAAGGCAGGCAAGCCAACCCTCCAAAAATTAATAAAATTTGAAATTTAAAAGCATTATATTAATTATCCAATATAGCAGAACTAAATAGAATCCCAAAATTAATAAAAGACCCTCATGGGAATTGTTTTTAAAAACTAAAGAGATGCTCATTAGGATTAGATGTATATGATCACACCATATAAATTCTATTTTATGACATCTGGTGGCTCTGCAACAATTAACACATTCTCTTGATGTATATGATCATAACATTTGAATCCTATTGAATGACATTTGGTGGCTCTGCATTATGCAAGAATTAAGACATTTCATTTACTTTCCTGGTAGGTTGTGAACGAAGTTTTGAGATTGTCCTCTATTGTGTCATGGATTCCTCGAGTTGCTATTAATGACTGCATCCTTATTTGACAATATACGTAGCAGCTGTGTTGATCCATATTTGCAAACTCCCTCAACTGCCAAAGACTTGAGATTGTTAGCATGGGAGATTCCAAACAAATATTTGGAAACAAAGATGGAACATGTCTCCTTCCCAAGGCATGCCTGCACATAAAATAATTATGTTAGCACACCTTCAGTTATCTCCCTCAATCAAAATAAAATTTGAAATTTAAAAACATTATATTAATTATCCAATACAACAGAACTAAATAGAATCGCAAAATTAATAAAAGACCCTCATCGGGATTCTTTCTAAAAGCTAAAGAGATTCTCATTAGGAATAGATGTATACGATCAGACCATATGAATTCTATTTTATGACATCTGGTGGCTCTGCAACAACTAACACATTTTGTTGATGTATATGATGAGATCATTTGAATGCCATTGAATGCCATTTGGTGGCTCTGCATTGTGCAAGAATTAAGACATTTCATTTACTTTCCTGGTAGGTTGTGAAGGAAGTTTTGAGATTTTCCTCTATTGTGTCATGGATTCCTCGATATGCTATTAATTACTGCATCCTCAACAGTGATATATTCCATATCTCTCGAGGAAACTCAGTGGTTAGAAAACTACAGAAGGTATGGCCAACAATTAGCTTATAGAAAGTATTCCCAACAATTATCTTATTGTTGCACAATTCAATCAAATTTGAACTCATTAAGGAAACTCCGTTCTTTTACTGTCAACAACATTGATACATACATCTCAAAGAAGTCTCTATCTAATATTCTATATAGGTTTTGGAAACTACTCCTTGGTTATTTCCTTTGACTATTATGATTTTCTCTGGAAAATTCTCAATGTATAACTTGATGGTGGGGAATTTTCCTTCTATAGGTAAGATAAAATTTGACCTCATTAAGGAAACTATGTTCCTCCATAATTAATTACACCTAAGAAGCTCTTCCAGACTCTCATCTCAAAGAATATTGCTCTAGTTTGGCTCAACATGATTCTTCTCCCCTAATCAGGGTGCCAACACAGTGAAGTGAGGTGGTGACCATACATGGCCCTCTAGCATGCCCCTCATGTCAATCATTAAAGGATTGTATTGGAGATCTAACCCACCACCCTACTGGTATATCATGTTGAATTTATTCATGTGGGAGATGTATCTAGAATCACTTGAAGTATTTTCTCAGCCAAGTTTCTTGGAAAGGTTTCTATATATGTTTTGGAAACTAATCTTAACAGACTCACCAATGAAAGCTACAAATTGCAATCCTCCATAATTAATTGCATCTAAGAAGCTCTTCTAGACTCTCATCTCAAAGAATATTTCTCTAGTCTGCCTCAACATGATGCGTAGCAACTGTGTTGATCAATATTTGCAAACTCCCTCAACTACCAGAGACTTGAGATTGTCAGCGCGGGATATTTCAAACAAATATTCGAAAACAGAGATGGAACACGTCTCCTTCCCAAGGCATGCCTGCACAAAACATAATTATGTTAGCAGATCTTCAATTATCTCCCTCAATCAAAATAGTGTATTAAAGAAGTGCATACCTTTTCTACAATCAAAGTTGATTTCACTGCATGGAAAGAGCCCTTGATGAAATTTTTGTAGGACTCACTTGGATTTCCGAAGTTTGCAAAGCTTATGGATGATATGCGTTACCCTGAAGAACATTGGAGACGAAGCTCTGGAAATTTCAATGAGGTGACAATAGGATGAGCTTAGACACATGGGCGTTGAAATAATGTCGAATTCAAAATCAATCCACAGATTGTGCTCCAAACATCATTCAATTACCCTCAAAATGGTGTGGATTAACCACACAAAAATAACCCTGAGTATGTGTGAATAAGAAACTTTCTCAAGGCCAAAATGATGTGTGCATGATTACTAAAGGCCGTAGAAATTAGAGAATAAAATAACAAATGATGGTGTGTTTAATTCATGAATTTATGGAGGATCCATGCCCATATTTATAGTGATGAAGGCAGGGAAGCCAACCCTCCAAAAATTAATAAAATTTCAAATTTCAAAAACATTATATTAGTTATCCAATATAGCAGAACTAAATAGAATCCCAAAATAATAAAAGACCCTCATGGGAATTCTTTTTAAAAGCTAAAGAGATGCTCATTAGGATTAAATGCATATGATCAGACCATATTTTCACAATACCTGAGAACATCAATATGTAAAAAGCCTAAATGCTTTTGAATCCCGAATAATGCACATGCAAACCTTTGACTGAATAAAGAAGTAACATGTCTCCGTGTCCCATAGCGTCAGCGAGGATTTCTGTAACAAAAAAAATGTAAGTGAGACAATTATATATCTTCAAGGGTTTGAAAAAACGAATATTAAATGCACACATCTTGACTAACCACTAACACAAGACATAATAGAGTAATAACCATAATAGAGTAATACTGCTTTGCTTTAATTTGTCTAGCTTTATAGAGCCATCAACAATAAACCATAACAGGGCGTCAAAACAAGTGGAGCGAGAGCTTTTGAATAAAGGGGCGTCTACTTCACTAAATTAAACAGGGAAACCACATCAACGTGTTCACCTGCATGGTGAAGACGGTGGGACGGATCATGGAAAACATGTTTTGACTAACGCCCTCTATCCCTTGATGCAGTTTCCCCACCTTGTACAATGTTTGGATGTAGTTGTGGAGGCTCAGTTTGTGCCGCCACTGACACCTTTATCGACTTCGGGCGTCTGTCTTCTCAAACATAAACCCCCATTTCGAATAATCTCCAGTTTGAGATCCTATAAAACCGCGAAGAGAAACCAGAAAACCCTGGAGAAGTTGCAGAGAAACATTTCGCGGTGGCAGAGGACGAGAATGAGGATTTGAGTTTCCAACTAGGGGAGGCAGCACCTGGAAAGTTAAACCACAAAGGCCTGGGAAAGTTGCAGAGCAACATTTCACGGTCGCAAAGGACAAGAATGAGGGTTTGGGTGACCGGGTAGGGGAGGCAGCACCTGGAAGTAGTGTCGAGCAAGAAGCAGTGTAAGCAAGGGAGGTTGACTTGCGGTGTTGTGTCGAGCAAGAAGTAATGTGTGAGAAGGGCAGTCGAACTGCGGTGTAGTGCCAAGCAAGAAGTAATGTGTGAGAAGGGCAATCGACTTGCTGTGCTGCATAGCGAGTCACGAGAATTAGAATTGTAACTAATTTAATAACTAATTTTAGAATCAATCAAATGGCTGAAATTATTTGAATCATCTAACACTTAAATCAAGGGCTGATGAATGTACACGTAGGTTTAGAGGGGAGTTGATTTCAAAGGGAATGCCTTACAACATAATTATAACTAATCAAAATATATATTATTTTTTATTTTACTAAATATTGTTTTTTTATTTAGAAAATATTTAATTTAATTTAATGAAAACACGTGTAACTCTATATTAAGTATAGAAATAATTATATATTTCCCTCATATTAATTATAAATATATTTTAGACAAAATCATCATTTTTTATTTTAATTTTAATTAATATTTTAAAATTATTTTGTATTTTAATATGGATGTCAATAATAGATTTTAAAATATAAATCCAATAAGCTCAAAATATTATTACAATAAATATTTAGTTATAAAAATGATCGTAATTTTTCACCATTTTTTTTTTAATTATTATTCTAAATAATAAATATAACTAAATATAATTAATAAAACTATATATGATTGATTATAAAAAAAATTAATAAATAATTAAATTAAATAAAAATAAAAATGCAATAAATAAGATAATTAATTTACATCAATATAAATAAATAATCTAAAATAATAATTTTTATTAATTGCTATATTTGACTAGCATACATCCATCTTAAATAACCCAATCACCATTTATTAAAAACTCAAAACACTTTGTTTTATTAAACACTCATTTATCATGGCCAACTCCATTTAGACCCCCTAAAAATTTTCGTGTTCAAAACAAACTGCTTTATTAAGCGCTCATTTATCATGGCCACCTCCATTTGGAGACACTAAAAATTTCCATATTCAATTATTTCACTGCAATCCTGGAATTTGAAATCTACCGCAATTTCGCAATTGAGTTCCATTTATCAATGGACATGGACATTCAATGCCGGTACATAGCCTTTTCCAGAGCGGAAATTGAAAGGAAAAGAAAAACTCAAGCGATAGCAGAAGGTGAATCTGCAGTAAGCATAGAGGAAATCCAACATATGCTTTCAAGGCACAATACTTTATTATTGACTATGGTTTCCATTATCTCAAGCTTTATTCTTTATTCTTTAACTATGGTTTCCATTATCTCAAGCTCTATTCTTTAAGATGATCCACAATTTGGATTAAGAAATGTTTTTACGAAAAAAATATTCAGACTTTTTTAAAATTGGTAAATATTATGGTGACTAGCTAATACCCATCCTACTATATTTGCATGAATAATATATGCACCGCCACATTGCTTTAATGCTGAAGCTTACCCGGTTGTTTATAGCATTTCGTCCTTACTAGATTTTATACACTAGTAAAAGGGTTTTAAGACTATTTAAGATTATGGTTTCCATTATCTCAAGCTTTATTCTTTAACTATGGTTTCCATTATCTCAAGCTCTATTCTTTAAGATGATCCACAATTTGGATTAAGAAATGTTTTTATGAAAAAAATATTCAGACTTTTTTAAAATTGGTAAATATTATGGTGACTACCTAATACCCATCCTACTATATTTGCATGAGTAATATATGCACCGCCACATTGCTTTAGTGCTGAAGCTTACTCAATTGTTTATAGCATTTCGTCTTTACTAGATTTTATACACTACTAAAGGGGTTTTAAGATTATTTTTGAGTAAAACAATTTTTTTTTTATAAATTATCTTAAATATTGTTTTTAATTGAATGTCTCAAATTATTGTCTTAAAAAATTGTTTTTATAAAGATAATATAGAATATAAGTATAATTATTTCTTAAGAGAATTCATTTTTGTCTATCAAGAGACTATAACTATGATTAAAGACATTGTCTCTCTAGAGACAAGGTGTCTTTTATCCTAGTTATTGTCTTTATAGAGACAATATGTCTTTAATCCGAGTAATTGTCTCTCTAGAGACAATAAAAAAATCTTTTTTAAAACAAGATATAGAATGATTTTTTTTTGTTTATTCAGTGATTAATTCATGTTAGGGAACCATGGAATTAAACCACCAACCTCCTGCTTGCAAAGTAGGTGCTCTTCCATTGAGCTAGCACCCTTTAAAGAAATTTGTTATCTTGATCACAAAAGATAAAAGTCAATGAGCCAAAATGTACCATCATAATGATGAAGAAAATTTATGTTACCTGTTGTAGCTACATGACGAATTTCAGACAAAGGGAAAAAATTTAGCATATTTCAACACATTTGATGTTGTAACACCCCTCCTTATCAACTCTGATAAGTAGAAGTGGTTATTGAGAGGAGTTAATTCCCAATGAAACTTATTGGGAATGGGATCTAAAGGTATTTTTTTTACTTGCCAAAATTTCAGACACTCACCCTACTTACTAGCCGCATAAAGCTCAACTGATGCACCATCTCGTAAAGACTTCTTTTTGGTATCTGCTGGACTGTTCTATTTCCCAGAAGGAAATATGACTATGTTGTTTTAGTTCTCAAGTCATTATAGTACATAATAAAAAGTAGTCCATTCACCATATTATAGCATATGAGGCATAATGCCATAAACACGATACTGACGACAAAATAAAAATTTGCACTCAGGTTCAGAAATATTATTCCAAAATCTAGAATCCCTCCCCATGCAATTCCAAAAATGAATTTCCTCAATTCCTTACGTTGCTCTAGTCTTCCACTGCAGCTCTTATATATTCCATGACCCAAAAAGCACCAAAGTTTCCGAGTGGAAGAAAATTACACAACATAATAGAGAGATAAGTCAGAACTAGTGAAAATGACAATGAGATTTCTTGACGTTCACTCTTGCATGATATGGCAAAGATTATATTGTTAAGTAGTTCCATGTAAAGTAGTAGGCCTTTTCAGATTATATGTGAACTGCCAATCTCTAAAAAAAAAGCTATTATGAATCAAAGTTTGATAAGATCACCCAAGTCTCCAACCCATATATTTAAAATTCCTTTACAATATTTAGATTACTCATATCCCATAGACAATTCCAAAATGGTTTATTTTTAGATATGAGTCTCCTTATCATTTTCAAGAATATTTTATACAAGCCTCTTGGTTAGGAGGATCCTACACACAAAATGTCACTTTCATACACTAAGGCACCATGCTTCAATATATTTGCTAGATGCTTTACTCATACTCAAACTCAAAGGAAACACCTAGCCAAGAATAGTCTTTTCCAAATTACTTGCAATCCCAAATTACTTGTAATAATACACTCCTTGAAAAGATGCGCACTCTAATTGTTAACAACCTCTTTTCAGCTAATCTTCCCATTTTAGCTTATGTTTCTTGCTTATCTTATGACCATAGTTAGGTACCAAAACAACAACACAACTTGTAAGTTATTATGCTAAGTTTTCCCTTCATCCTTGTTTTCTATAATCATAGATTTTCCTTCATATGCACCTTGAATTATGTAGTTCGCTTAATGTTCCATTACCACTCATGGTATTACATCGTTTACGTTCTTCTATCTTTTTTTTTTCTTAACTATATGACAAAATTCCCATATGAATTTAACTGTCCCATGAGAAATGAATTTGGTAGCCTAACAAAACTATACCAGTGAAATATTTGCATCCCAATTTTGTAATAATATAGAAATTCTACAAACACTCAAACAATTAGCAGTCAAAGAGCTCAGTGTGCTAAGGAGATATATAAGAAACCAATTAAATCAATGCTAAGCATATCTGAGTGTAAAGTCAAGAAGCTCACATTTGGAGCACAAATCTAACTCCCATAAACCTACATTAAAGAATATAAAATTTTAATTATCACATTTGTTGAGATCTCAAAAACACATACAACAAATCTAAAGCAAACTAAAATTAATTGATGTTGCTGATAAATCTAAACTAGAATAAAAACAAGAAAAAGTGTGCAACTAATTGGGACTGCTTTAGAAACTACAAAGTAGTGACATGAATATCGATAGATGAAAAATGGGAAATCTTAATATATGCTAATCCAATACTATCTCACAGACTTAAATCTTCTTATAAAACATTATACATATATTAATAATATGGTTGAGGCATATAATGTTTTCAATCAAATGAGGAAATGAGGCTTGTGTGAAAGGATGCAAAATACTTTGACACTAACAAGTCCCATGTACTTCTACTCATAAATATATAGATCCAAAATGCCAGAGCAAAGTTTCTCATTATGAATTCATGATTTACCAAGGCATGTCATACCTCTTGATTTGAAAAAAAATGTATAGAATGTGAAGTCTGTGGCACTAGAAAACTGAGGCATGCCACCTCATTCAAAAAATATATTATTAATAAAATAAGAAAATTATTCCATGTTTTAAAGATTCAACTATAGTCTGTAGATGATTAGTTATAGAAACTTCTCCAACTAGTTGAGAAGTACCTCTTTTATATGGAAGAAAGTCATTCCCAAACAAACTGACGAGAAGAAAAACTACATAAACCGCAACCTTTCATTCATATACCTAACACACAATAAAGTTCTACAGGGTATGCACAAATACCCCTAACGCAGATTTGTAACTCAGTTTGGCTACTATTTTTCACTACAATTAACCTAACTTTGGTTAGCTGGTATCAGAGAATCTACACACCTAAAATATTAGTTGTGAATGATCTCAATATACTGCGATATTTTGACCCCCATGAACCATTGGCTACATATCTTTATGTCCAGCATAGAACATGGATTACAAGAAGATTGAATACTGAAGGGTGCATACTTGGACACCTTACACAGTACTCCAAATGCTAATAACATGCAAGGTATCAAGAGAATGAAGTAGTATGCTCATACACTATACATCTATTCTTGCTTAACCACCTGAATAAATGGTATACACTTGAAGGAATAGATTACAGTGGTATTACCATAATGATGAAGGATAAAACCAGATTGCTACTCTGAATAGCTCCACTGATTTATATTGAGCTAATAAATCTACATTCTGAGTGAGGCAAAATATCATTAAGTTACATGTTTGTTTAGACTTATGATAGGGCATGCTAATTTCACCAGTTCCCAACCATACAAATAGGGGAAACTCAAAAATGAATGAGAGATGTCAGAGTCCAAGCCATAATTATCCAAGGAAAAAGTATTAATAGTGCAAAGCAGAATTCGGTGGGAACCTTAAAGTACTTGAATGATGTTAAAGGTGGAACGAGGAGCACACTCTATATATGCAAGAAAAGCCTCTTAGGCTAAAAAATAGTAAAAATATTTCCATCCAAATGACACAAACTCTGCGAACTCCAAGGCTAATATATCAATCAATGGAGTGATTATTTTAGTTATGCTTAACACTTCAAATGGTTTATCACCCCCTAGATGCACATATCATATTTAAGCACAGGAATAAGATGGAGGAGAATCAAAGTTGTTAAAAAATGTCTTTGTCTATCTGGAGTAGGTGACTACAAAATTCAGATTCAAAGCATGAACATAAATGTACATAAGGAGCTTGAATTCATTTGAATATTTAAAAGTGATTGTGTTTGTTTAGTCACATAAGAAGCCATAATTCATTTGAATATTTTAAGAATGATTGTGTGTGTTTAGTCTAGCAAGGGCACCTTACTAGTAAATAAGACACAAACCTTTTCAGCATATATATATACCTATCTCTCAAACTTTTGTTCCGATATGGAATGGGAAACCGAGTGAGGTGAATGATATTATGTATATCTAAGTATATCCACCCTTTTCATATCCTCCATAGTTCAACTTAATCATGCTAGAGTACTAGGAGAAAAATAAACAAAATCTAGGTAAGTACTTTAGCATTCCCTTTCTAGAATCAATAGCAGAGTGAACCTCCTACATGTTGTCTCTCCGTTTTTATTTGCTCGCACTACTTATAATACCCTTGTTTCCACATTACTCTCATATAGATTAATTTTTATTTTCTTGAGAAAGCAGCTATGATAACAACCTCCTCTTCTTACTTGGCTAGTACCTGAAGTCTTGAAAGAATATGACATCTTAATATATTTAGAATTGAGCTCCCCACTAAGTGGAAGTTGGATGCGGGTTGTGTCCTAGAATAACTTGTGATTATTTTTTCTCAATGCACTTAATTGTCACCTACATTACAGTCAGTCGCAGGAATTTTTTTTTTCATAGATGTGATATTTGCATTATGTCATACTTTTGTCATTGTTATTTCTAGTCATGCAAATGAAAAATGTTTTTACAACATAAAACATGAGTAGGGAATACTCCTAACTTCCAAATGATATCCTTAACCAATCTTACTTTCTCTCATGAAAATTTTCTTTGGAACCTATAATTTTTTTACAGATCGTGTTTGCATTAGATATCTTGTCAGATTAAAAATTATAATATGAATTCTCATGCATAACCCACTACATTCTTGAGAAAGAAAGAAATTAGATGAATGTGCACGAATTGGGTCACTGAGATCCATTTAACAAAAGTGCAAACCCTAAAAATTAAAACTTAAAAATAGTAGAATGTGACAAGTATCATAGAAATAAAACCCTTGGTGTCAACTTAAAAATACATCACAATTTAACGTGGGTCTTAAAGAACATATGATTAATACTGAAGCCTAGGATTTAGATCCTAACATTCATTATTAACTCCATAAATGTTGCACGCTCCATCCTTCCAACCTCAGTGAAAAAAATTTCCAAAGCATAAAATTTAGATCCTAGCATTCATTATTACCTCCATATATGTTGCTCACTTGATCCTGCCATCCTCAATGAAGAAAAATTCAAATAGAATATTATCATTAAAATACCAGACAAGTTGTTGATTGTTTTTTATTGCCACCTACAAAAGAGTGTTTGATAGTCTAGGAGATATGTTTTGAAATAATACCATTAGCAGCAGTGTGTTTGTTGAGCTCCTAGGCTACAATGGTGGTACCAAATTTACTGGGAACATAACTTAGAAAAATGACTCAAAATATATGTTTATCTACATCCTATTAAACTAGAAATATTTGCAGTAAATAGAACTAGTATTTCAACTATTTTCAGATTTTATGTATTGTACCTATAGAGGTCCATCAACTCCAAGACCGAAAGAGTTATTCTAAAACTTCAAGCTGTAAAAGATTTGACCATCACACCATATAAGTTTTCCATTTGATTTGAAGGCCTTGACCTGCTGATGATGCAAGTAAAACAAACAATGGAGGCATGCACAATGAATTAACCAAATATCATAAGTTTGTTTAATCAAATTTACACTTATCATAGTAAATAGAATTCACATCTAACAACAATAAAGCTATTTTTTCCATTTGTTCTTTACAAAATAAAATGTAATTGACTAATCTAATACTCACCCAAAGACTACTGCTCACTAATCTCTAGGGACAAGTGCATTGTATAAACCTATAAAATAACCAAGAAGATCTAGGACAAGAGCTGGAGGTGGACTTTCTTCTATGGGTACCACTTTTGATTGAACATTGGGAACATTGCTTGGACCTTGGATACGTGAAGCATTGATTTCTGACTCAATGGTTGATAATTATTCATACGGACGTAACATTTTACTTGCAAGTTTGGGAGGTAACAAGGTACATATGGACCACAACTAGTACATGTCCTAGGCGTCAGTATGGATTCCCCATATAAAACATGTTCAAAAAGGTTAGGTACACATACGAATGTTACATTGGTTTTCCCATTCTAATATGGGGATTTTGTGAGAGACTTTTATTGTATTTCTCTTCTCAACCCACATACATGCCACCACAAAGGAAACAACAAACCCTTAATTAGTTAAATTTCACTTTTGTCTATAACCTAACTTAAAATGCCATTTTGGCTACCAATAACTCTTTTAATATATTTTTCTTTAGAATAGTAGGGGATTTGTGAAGCCATAAAAAGAGTGATTGATGCATAATGAAATTCTCCATATAGATATGTTTAAAAGAAATAGAAATAAGACATATAAGAAATAATTAAATTAAAACCAATGCAAAATATATGACTTAAATGACACCATAGGATGATGTAGATAAGATTCAATAATAATAAAATTAAGAAACAAAAAGGGGTGTGTTGCAAATTTTTCTTGAAAAATATGCTATGAACCATTCTCTTGCATTCGATAATGAGCATAAACTCTCTCTATCTAGACTTAATAATCCTCTAGAAAACTAGGTACCCAAATGTAAAAACTTTGCATAATCGTGGACTTGATGATGTTATCCAAAAGGTCCATCTTGGGCAAAATGTCCTAAAAATGGTGTTGAAAGCACTAATGCTAAAAAAGGGCAAGGGAAACATATGCCTTATTAATTTGAGGCTAGAGAACCATTCTCAATCTAAATTGAGATCTTGAAAAATAAAACACCTAGGTAGGTATAAGCTATGGTGGTCTCAATCTCCACCTACGAGAAATGGAAAATCATAATCTATTAGGACATTCTTCAAACCATTAAAGATTATAAACCCTAAATTTCCCAAGGTTAATCCTTTGAATACGCTCCAACGTAGATGCTAAGAGGACCACATTATCAATAAGAGGAGAATGGATACCAAGGCATGTTGAAAGAAGCAAGGGTTGAATATGCTTATACAAAAACGAATCTTGCACATTGATATATATCCCGAACAACGTGGGCGAGAGAGGACGATTGTGTTTCACCCCAATGGTATTCTTGATAAAACTAGACAATCCATTCATTATTTGGAGGCACCCAAGAACAAACTATTAGACATATTATAGCAGTAAACTGTGAAAATTCAGAGACCCAAATTTCTACTACAATAGCTGATTAATTTTCTTCTATTTGTTAAATTACTAAACATTTTTTTACTGCATCCTACAACTACTGAAAATAATACATTGCATCCTTCACCAATTAAATTAAATGTGGAAGTAAGAAACTAAGTAAGAAATAAATACACAACACCATTATTTTTGGACAAATATACCTAGAAAAACCGAATGCAGGAAAACTAGTGTAGCACCTGAGGGTTTGTATCATTAAGCAGTAGTTTTCTAAATACAATCTTTGGATGCCTTGCTGGCTATCTAATACAAAGAATTTGACTGGCAAAATAATAGTGAGAAATACATCACACTATCACTAGTGATCTGACACTGATCCAGGACACATATGGCACGCTGGCTCTGTGTGGCTATTACGTCAACCTACACAGTTCTGTGTCAACCTCTCTGGGGATCTGCGTCACCTCTTCTAGATCTCCTGTTGTTTGGAGCTTCGTTCCTCTAGCTCTCCAATCTCACACCTTGACTTCTGGCTCTAGAACTCGACTTCCTAGCTGAATTTCATACTCCCTCTAAGGATAAATGTTGCCTCTGCGTGGCCCTACGCTTCCCATGATGGCCTATCCACTGCCTCTTCTAGATTTCTCTCTGCCTCCACTGAAATGTATTCACACATTAGGAAACTCTCCAATCAAAACTATCCCTGCCCCTCACTACAAGTAATCACTTTTATCTTCTCTCTAGCAACTGTTGCACTACCCTCTCTGAGAAATTTGATCTCTTGATCTCTCTTTGATGTGTTTTCCAAATGGCCATTGAAGTCCTCCTTATAATCCTCGAGTTGAGTAATCAACAACCTAGATTAGATCCTAATAAATGGCTCAGATCATTTGGACTTGATCTTCGTCTTCTTCTAGAAGTTTCACCCCTAGTTTGATTAATACCCCTTAATTATTTTAATTCCTAAGTTTAGACTTAGGCACCCATTAAAAATAATTAACTATTTTAATAAAAAGTCTCTATGTGGAATTTCCCAAAATGATTTCTGGGTATTATGGAATACATGTGTCTTAGACTCCTTGCAAATTTTGAGGCTTAGAGTACATCTGATGCTACAAGAAATCAACATAAAAACAAAACAAATCAAAACTAAACTAAACTAAAAACAAAACAAAACAAAAAACAAAAACTAAACTAAACTAAAATAAACTTTACTTTGAAATTCTAGTGTCATCTATGTAACAATGCCTCCCTCAAGATAACATAAAACAACTTTGAAAAACAAACAAAGTAGAAGAAGACTTTTGAATAACAATCTCTCCCCTCCTCCATTATGGCACAAAGGTTGAGGATATGGTTTATGGTTCGATACTGAAGTCAAAATCCTTCCTTAACCCTTGAGCCAAAGAGGTCTCTCCTCAAGTATCTCTAATAATATCCTATGAAGAGTCATAGCATTTAGCTTAGAAAGTGTGACCCACCATGATCATCTAATAATTAATTGAACTAGTAGTAGACTCCAATCTAGTGTGTAACAAACCCCTTTATCATTATTTATTTATTATATGTTTTTTTGTTTGTCAACCACAATACCCCTTTACTTCCTAGTTATATATGGATCTAAAAGCATACCATTCTACTATTGTTTTGATTATGAGAAAATTTATAGGATCTCCCCACAAATTGATTTGCAGATTTTAGTGACATCATCATATCCTTGTAGTCTCCTGTGTGCTGAATTAAATGTTGGCACAATAGAATATTGTTGTTACATGTCCTTGGATCAGGTTACAGGTCTAATCCCCATAATATATGAATGGTTTTCCTGCTACAAAATCTAGCTTATAAAGAGCTAAGAGTGTTCTAAAGTAATACAGTTACTGTCCATGCCCTTTTATGCTACCAAACAGTCACATCAAATAGAGTACCCCCTAGTGGAAATAATTATGCAATAGATGTAACTACGCAAATAGGAGATATGAATCTGATAAGGGTTGACATCCTGCCACATGTGCATACAGGAATGAGGGTTTACCCACTATGCCTCCTATACAAATTCCATGGGGAAATACTTGACAATGTCATTGCAAACTGAGTCCTACCATAATGCTTCTACAGCTAACACCTATTGATAATTTCTCCTTACTTTATTATAGGATAAAGATGATCATATTAAAGAAATATCATTAGATGCCATTGAAGTGAAACTGGCATAGTCACCTTCTGAGAGTCTGGATCCATCACACATATATTGCATTTTCAGACTTGTTTCCAGCAATATGGTATAATTCAAACCTCTCTAATCCTATACTTTGGAATAAGGTCAATTATAGTACCATATTATAGAGGTGCAAGTAAGGCATTAAAGGTTTATGAATATGATGCAATTGAAGGGCACACAAATACCAATTAGAAGATATATATTCTTAGGCTTCAACCATCTTTTTGATATGTGCATCCCTGTTGTAATGGGTGTCCACAAATTTTGTTGATGTGTGCTACTTGATTGTTTCTATATCGAAAGTTCTTATCTGGGAACCACAAACACAAATAGTATTGCCTTACTTTGTGATAACAACACTGACATGTTTAAATAACAATAGTGGATCTACTTACACCGTTAAGCGATGGAGTATATTGATGCATTGAAGACCATATCAACATATACTACTCAATGAGGAAATAAAAAGGAATGGCTCATATTAAATATGACTTTTGGTGTGTTGGTCACCTTAAGCAACAATGTCCAAGTAGGAGTAAATGTACATCTGCTCAAGGCTTAGAGGTAAAATTACTCTTACATATTTCACTTACATACTATTGGGTAAAATCAACACACAATATTTACTCAAGTCATTATGCAGGGCTCAAGAAATTATGACACTAGATTCTTAAGATCAAGCATACTAAATTTATGTAGCCTCACTTTGAGACAATGCCTGTCAATTTCTCAAATAACTGCACTCAAATCTAGACCATCATAACTTGGTTATATTAAATATGATAGAAATATAAGGCTACAAATATATAGCATCTAGAATCACTGTCATGGATGAAATAAGATAAATATATAGTAGCTTCAGCCAGGTAACATGCTTCATGCACAAGCCTTAATAGGTATTAGTAACATCAAAGTAACTTATTGTATACCAACAGTAGCACTGTACTCACAGAGGTCCACAACTATATATTGGGGTCAACACAATGATATGTTCCATGTGCAGTCCTTAATAATTAGTAGTGATAGAAAATTCCCTTAATAGTTGTGTAGACCTTGATGAGGCATACAATATCTATTATGAGCATTGACACTAATAGAAATAATCTTAGGAGCAACTTTGTAGCCAGTATTGGTTATTACATATGTCAGAAGAAGTGTTATAGTCCAAACTATTTGTTATAAGTCTAATTTGTGCATAAAATAAATAATTTATTTATGATGGTTTCAAATCACTAGGCATGCTTAATACAAGGGTACATTCATACCCCATCTTCACAAGATCCTTCAAGTATTAAATTATAATGTCTCGTGATCCAGGATTTAGGAGATCTGAACTTCAATTCATGTAACTATTTCCCCAAGAGTGAACAATAAGAATACTTGAATTATGGTTTAAGGAGGTACCTTTGGGCTTAAGTTAATAACAATACATAAGGTATTGAGCCCCTCCTACTGCAATTCATATCCGTGATATATGGATTGTCTAGACAATTCATTAGTACTATGATATATGGACTATTCTGATTCAAGGTATTGCATAAATAAATTCATTGCCGAGCTTATATTATTCTCACTCTAAAAAAGACTCCATGCACAAAATCTAAATTCTGAAAATTAGCAGAAGCTATATTTTTATACAAAATATTGAAAATGAGAAAATTATATTACTTCACTTGATTGCAAACTGTACAATTCCTTTTAAATGGTCAATATTCAACCATACAAAATTCTACTTCATAGCATCCACACTAAGCCTCTTTATAACATAAAATTCATAAAACGGTATCATCCATGACATGACCGTGATTTTCATTGTTTGATACACTTGTGATACATGTAAAATGCAAGGGTTAACTTTAGAAAACCTCAGAATTCTTGTTTTAGAAGACACAAGAGAGTGTGTACACTTTAACACCAAAGTGTAAGAAATACCAAATCCAATATTGTCACACCATATGGCATAAAATACTAGAGATGAATGAGTTGAAAAAGGTAATAATGAAATTCCCCATCATATTTTGTAAGTTGTGTAACTCTAAAAGTAGGCCACATTTAAAATCACAAGTACTCACACCATAAAATAATATAAAGCATGAAATGAAAGTAGGAATTATATCCCAGCACCTGTTGTAACACTCTAAAAGCAGTTCGGCTTTCTAAAGAAGGAATGTATTGCTCCAATTGCACTTGTTGGACTAGAGAAGCTGAAGACGATTTGTCATTAAGCTTAGAGAGCCTACCTAGCAGTGATCGAACTTTATCAGCAATATCTCAAGGGTGTAAATCACCTTCCAATAGATGATACAACATTTTCACTTCTTACAGAACATATGTCATGACACCTTTGGAAACCTAAAATACAATAAAGATACAAATTACCCACATAAGTAGATGTTTCCAGTTTCTTTTAATGAACCCAAAGAGCCTTTAAAGTCAGTACGATCAAATTATATTCACATATCCTCAAATGTTAACTTATATTTGAAGGCAACATTTAACACAAACCAAATTTTTATAAGCAATTATGGAGATATTTAGAACCAAATAATTTGAGTTGAAGATGTTTTTGAATGATTAAAAATTGAAGTGCATTATGATTATATGGTACAAAACTTTAGTATAAGATATAAATATAAGTAGATATACTAAAAATTGTCCTAATTTTGCACCACATTCTATCTAGTTATAATTGAAACCTTGTAGCTTTCTATAACAAAATATTGTAAAAGCATAAAAAGTGCTTAGTAGAATATATGTGTGCTCTGACTTTTGAGAAACATCAAGGAAGGAATTTTAATTTCATCAATAAATGCTTTAATGAGCTCTATACCTATTACTTACCATTTCAGATAGAAGTGTTGAGCATGACAACTACCAAAAAAATATATTATTATTAGACATATTGGAAGAAAACTACTTGAACTGAGCATCAAATATAATACTTATGCTATAAAAACCTATACAAATGCAAACATCTCAAATAGTGACAGGTGAATTTAAGCCCTTTCATTGAAATAACTTACCACTTCTCTGGTATTAATTTTAGAATCCAAACTAAATATCAAAAGACATGCCATTCTTGAACTTCTTTCCTTCTCATTCTCGAGTTCAAAATGGTGACCCACATGCTTGTGATCATAGGGCATAATAGAAATGGAAGCAACAATCGAGATGATGCCATAAGGTGAAAATCCTTCTGTGCTAAGTATTTATTATATATTTTCTAGAGGATATAGAGCTTCTACCATGCATAAGCATGACACAAATGACTTTATAATATCCAAAATATCTTTGTTAACTTTGAATAGTAGATTTCCATCATTTGAGGTATAGGAGTCTTCTTGACCATCCATATAAGGCCATGAATATCTTCTATAGAGTGAAAATATTCTTACACATCATATGTCATCTGTAATAGGAAATAGTATAAGGAAAAAATATATTATAAATAAAAACTTTAGCTTACCAACCTCAGAAATGAAGCTCAATTGCAACCTTCAAATTCTCAAACCTTGTACCAAGGTAAAGCTAGAAACTCTCATGGAGATTCAGGCCAGCCTTGTCTCTTTGATGCATGTACTTATTGAAATTCACAAGATGTTTTTGTATTATTTCACTAAGTCGAAAAAACTCTATTGTCCATTTATATTACAAACAAAACTAAAAGGCTCAATGTGCAGTCGCCTGTCAATCCAATTACGATTTTAGCTAGCCATAGTAGAATAAATACCTTATTTAAAACACTTTTTAACAAGAAACTAAAATTTAGGTTTTAACCCCATACAAAAATTAACTACATACGAATTCTAAAAACAGAAAATAAACAATAACTAGAGCATAACGCATAAAACAAATACACAAAGAATTCCCCCTAGATCCCAAAACTGAGACTACCAGATTGATTTTTCATTATGTTCCTTTCAATGTTACAATACATATATATACATGTCGAAGCATCCAATACCATGGACTAAAAACCATCGCGCCCAAAACCTTGTGTGAAAACCATGCAAAAAACCATAGGTAGGTTCACCCACCGAATATAGGGTCTAAAAAAATTCCCCAGGGCACTATCCTGAACCTCGTAGAGGGGGGATAACCGCTCCCTGCTACGCATCGATGCAACGAAGGGGGGGTTCCGGTCCCCTTCTAACCCCACAATTTAACTAGGAGAGCTAGTCGTGGAAAGAATATAACACAACCCAACATTCTACCACCTGTTTTTTTCTTTCCATAGGGGGCACAGGAGAGCTTGGTCATTTATCCAGCCCTGCAACGCCCATTGTTTCTCTACACCAAGAGAACTTCTCAGAGCTCATAGATTTTATCAATGCATCTACAATATTTTTCAAAGTGTCCACCTTTACCAACAACACCCTTTTGTCCTCTATCATATCTCTCACAAAGTGATACTGAACATCAATGTGCTTTGTCTTTGAATGATGAGCAGGGTTCTTTGCCAAGAAAATTGCGCTTTGGCTATAAAAGTCTATCCGTATAGCTCCCTATACTAACACCATACTTGAACACAATCTCTACAACCAAACTGCTTTCTTTCTTGCATGAGTGGCTGCCATGTATTTTGCCTCTGTAGTTGATAGTGCCACTAAAAATTATTTCTTACTCATCCAACTGACTGCACCTCCAAATAGGTTAAACACATACCCACTTGTAGATCTTCTCTGATCCAGATATCCAGCCTAGTCTACATCAACAAAGCCACATATATCCAAAACTCTATCCAATCATGGTCTTCCTTGGTAGCACAAACCATACTCACTAGTGCCACGTAAATACCTAAAAACCCGCTTCACTGTTGTCCAATGATCCTTCCCTGGTTTTAACATAAACCTGCTCAATACACCCACAACATGTGCAATGTCTGGTCTAGTACAGACCATCGCATATATTAGGCTACCGATTGCACTTGCATATGGAACACGGGACATGTCCTCTTCCTCTTCTTGTGTCTTAGGACACTGTTTAATAGATAACTTTACACCTACAGTAATAGAAACCTTCACCGATTTATTATCCCGCATATTAAATGTCTGCAGTATTGTCTCAACATACTTCCTCTGGTTTAACCAAAGCTTCCTCTTTCCTCGATCTATTTTAATTTCCATTCCCGAAATATAGTTTGCAACACCAAGATCTTTCATATCAAATTTGGAGGACAATTGAGTCTTCAAATCCTGGATAATTTCTATTTCATTTCCAACCAGCAGCATATCATCCACATACATGACCAGATAAATAACATGGTCACCAATTGATTTAAAATACACACAGTGATCTTCTTTGCTTCTAGTGAAGCCAAGTCCTCGTATAAATGTATCAAGTTTTTGATACCACATCCTTCGTGACTGTTTTAACCCATACATAGACTTTTTAACTTGCATACCAGTTCTTTCTTATCCTTCACCACAAAGCCTTCAGGTTGCTTCATGTAGATCCCCTCTCCACATCCCTGTGAAGAAATGTTGTCTTCACATCCATCTGTTCTACCTCAAAATCAAAAGCAACAACAACAACAAATAAAAGTAACCTAATAGAAGCTGCTTTGACAACAGGAGAAAAAATATCACCGAAATCAATTCCCGACATCTGGGAATAAACTTTTACTACCAATCGAGCTTTGTATTTCTCCACCTTTCCTTCTACATTCGTCTTCTTCTTGAACACCCATTTGCTGCCAATGGGTTTCCTTCCAGTTGCCAACTCCATCAGATCCCAAGCCTCATTTTTGTGCAAAGATAAAATTTCATCAACGATGGCCTCTTTCTAGAGTTTTAAATCCTCTGAATCTACCACTTCCTTCACAGTTCTGGGATCATCATCAGTAATATATAAAATAAAATTTGAACAAAAAGCATATGGACTATACCTTTCTAGTTGTCTTATTTCTTGAATTGATCTTCTCACAACCAGAGTCTGTGGGTCTTCATCTTCTGATTCCTTTTCTTTTGTAGAGTTTGATTCTTCCTCCTTAAGCTCAAACTCTATCTTCTCAGGTTCCTTTGGTTTGACTTCATGTTTAATCACATCTTTCACCTCTCTGAACACCATATCATGGCTATACACAATATTCCTTGTTACTAGGTTCCAAGGCTTATAACCATTTAAACCATCCTTACACCCAATTAAGATGCACTTTTCATATTTTCTATCCAACTTTGTTATTTTTACCTTTGGAACATGTATATATGTGTCACATCCAAATGCCCCTAGATGTGAAAGAGAGGGTTTTTTACCAGTCCATACCTCTTGTGGAGTCTTATCCTCCAACGCTGATGAATGTGATATGTTGACCAGGTAACATGCAGTCTCCACCACCTCTACTCAGAATTCATGTTCTAACCTGGCACCATTGAGCATACTTATTTCCCTTTCCATC